>JAXCGZ010009556.1:87500-132500 GCA_037179515.1 Halocaridina rubra
TCTCAGTCTTGGACGGGAACCGATCTTTCGACCTCGTGAATGCGAAGCCAGCGCGTTACCACTGTACTAGCCAGCAGGCATTTCAATCTTTCTTTCCCTAGGGAGGGAGACGAGGAATATCACCTATGCGTTCCCCTGTATGTCGTAAAACTTAACGAAATGGGGCGGAGCGGGGGGGGACTGGTAGTGCACACCGTTCGTCTTTTCCTCCCAGAGAGAATAAATGTTTACCTTTACTCGGCCACCCCCTAATAAAGATTAAAAATTGTCAATAATAGTGTTGCTATGCTGACATTCACCATTGCAATCTCTAATTAATGTGTTATCACGGATTATCTAATATATTATTCGTAATCAAAATAAATCGCATACCAGCAACATCAACATTTATACCATGAAAGATCTAATAACGGAATCACACACACACACACACACACACACACACACACACACACACACACACACACACACACACACACATATATATTTTACTTAATAATTTTTGTACTAAAAGCGGGGAGTTGTTTGAATGGCCAGATGATAAAAACATACATACATACATACATTCATACATTTATGCAAAGATGGTACTTGGAAATACTACCATCTATAGGTATGAATATTTATTTCTACATACTGTATAATTTCTAAGAATTTTTTTTCCGGAAAACGTGGGAATGACCTTCATCGTCATCTCCGGTGCGGTTAACAGTCATCCCCATATTTGTGCAAATGAGTGTGTGCATGTGTATGTCTGTCTGAGTGTGTGACATCACAAATGCTCTAATAATAGAATAAACTCCGCATGATAGAAAAACCACAAAATTAGTAGGAAATGTTCAGATGACCCAAATAACGGTCCTGTCCTTTTTCTCGTTACTTTTTCACATCTTCATATGGGGTCGGTGTTGTTCTCGAGCTACCATATTTTATTCTTAATTACTTTGGTATGATATTTAAAATTAATTGCAAATTCTATTAATATTTTATTCATACATAACCAAATATAGATTGTAATTTTAACAACTGCAATATTACTGGGAGTGCCCATGTGCACGTCCCCATGTAGTTACCTGAATAAATAAATAAAGTAAAAAAGACTAGTGGGTGGTTTTCTGGCTCAGAGTTTGTTCTTACTATTATTATTATTATTATTATTATTATTATTAATCAAATAACTGTACACGGTGACATGTGCACATGGGCACTCCTAGTGCTATGCAATTTAAGATAGATGCACCCATACAACGGTCTAATTTTCTTCGGTATCGGAGCTCTTAATATTGTCGTATGGGGTCGCTGTTTCTCTGAGACCTAACGGAACTTAGTATTTGGTTTTGGTTTTTCCTCAGTTTTAGGACAAATGACTTTCCTCACATGAACAGTCTCTCTCTCTCTCTCTCTCTCTCTCTCTCTCTCTCTCTCTCTCTCTCTCTCTCTCTCCTTGTGTGCATATATATATATATATATATATATATATATATATATATATATATATATATATATATATATATATATATATATATATATATATATATAACACAAAACTGAAATTATATAAATATAGAAAAATATATGAAAAAATACATTCTAATACATATTCAAATAAATATGCAAAGGTTTAACCAGCTGTGGTTATAAAAACACATCTTCAAAGGAACCCGAAGACCGGCCCCATGCATCATTCTGACATATTGTAGTTTCTTCGAAAAAAAAACTGGGAGCAAGTCAGCTCAACTCAGTTCCGGTCACAAGCCCGGATGCATGAGAGGGATGGTGTCAGAGGGGGTATCCGACCACAAAACTGGGACCAAAGCAAAAACGACAAAAATAAGCTTTGCATTTAGTATAAAAGATAATTTTGGTATATCAAAATATGACAATCTATCAGGGAGCAGGTAAGCTCAGTTTATGCTGGTCCCAAGCACGAACTAAACGAGAGTTGGCGTCAGGAAGGGTATCTTATTGTAAAACTTTGATCCTAACACAATAGCCTCCAAGAGGTTAGTGAAATGCAGAGACACCATATAAAAATGTAAAAACTGTAAGTAAACGATGTCAGCTTAACAAATTAATTTGTTTTATATATATTTAAAATGCTTGCTGTTATATGCGCCACTGTCAATTCCCCTTAAAATAGGGGTGAAACAGACAGGTCAGAGCTGGGGACATATAGCATTGCATGGAAATATGACCAATAACACTCTAATTTACCATATTTTTTTTTATTTCTTAACCAGAACTAATGTCAAAATTGCAATCATTTTTCACGACAGTGTGGCGTTTCCACAAAGCAATATTAAAAAAAAAATCCACTTTTTCACAAGTGTTCATTTCCAAGACTAAAATGGCAACACCTTAATTCATAACTGTGATTAGTCTGGACAAAAAAAAAATCAAAGTGTATATATCCACATGAACAAAAAACAAAATACACGTATTCCTTAAAAGAAATAATAAAAACAAAATACATATACCAACAAAAAAAATGTCCTTGCAAGCAAATACCGATAAATGCAATAAACAAAATAACTGTGAACGTTGAATCTCTTGCACGGAAATCAAACTGTGACATTCGTTAACGTGCACCGGATATCACAAATCGAAGCTAATCAAAGGACAATATGAGACTACCCTGCTCTTCCCAGTAGCCTAATCTACATTATGCATTAAAAAAAAAAAGGCCTATGCAACTTATACAGGCTCATTATTTCTTCATTTCCTCTCTTTAAAGGAAAATCTAATATATAAACTCAAGGAATTTATTCACATATATCTATTTTACAGATCTACGGTTTGATGCCATCTCTAAATGCGAATATAATGAATAACGTGACTCAAGGAATTTATACGAATATATAGGGCGAAAAGACCTTGTTCTGCTCTTCCAAGTACTCTATTTTACACATACAAAAGCTATTAATCGCATTTATAGCTTTCTGTCTCATCTTATTTCTTCATATTCATTTAAATAAGTGGCCCAAGGCATATATTAGCAGAATTAATGATAAATAAAGACGAAAAAGATTGTTCTATTATTTTGATATATGAAAAAAATATCAAAACACACGCATAGGTCTACTAATTGAACTAATCCTTGCTTTAAATTAAATACGAGTAAACAGATTCGAGGACTGATGCCACGAATAATTTCTTAAAACAGTGTTTATTAATGCAAAATAATTAATAATAAAATAACTGAAAGTATGGAGCCACGAATAATTTCTTAAAAGAAAGTACATTATAGGCCATTTCTGTCTTAAAAGTTAAACGTATAGTTACAAACAGCGATGCCACGTGAAAGAGAGAGACGAAGAGCCTTAAATATTTTATTAAATAGTTTTGGTCTCTGACTTAATATTGATAAACTTGGATGAAAATATATAAGGAATCAAAGTCCTCTGTGAAATAAAGAGCAATTAGGTGAAACAGGATGCAATAGAAAGATACACATACCATGAAACGTGTTAAAACTTCGTTTCTCTAATTAAAGTTTCACCCATATAATGAAAGGAGAGTTGGAGGTATGAGGAAAATTGGTTTCTTTGATTAACTCTGACAAATCACGGTTTACACAGAGCCAAAATAAACACGAGTCAGAAACAGCGACCCCGTATGAACATGGGAAAAGCCGCTAAAAAGAGGAAGAAGAAGAAGAAAAAGAAGTAATATGCACGAAATATTCAAGTTGAGAGTGGTTAATATGAACAGTTAAGATACTCTTAACAATAAAAAGATTACATTATATATATTTTCCCAGGGTGCACCGTTCACGTCCGTCCCTAATGTGCACCGGCGTGACTAAACGAAAATGGGGTCCCATTTATTTTTGGCGGGATGATTTCTCTACGTCTACGAGAAAGCTCTCTCTCTCTCTCTCTCTCTCTCTCTCTCTCTCTCTCTCTCTCTCTCTCACACACTTGATCTAGTGTTCACAGATAATGTGTTGGATATTGAAAATATTGAGTATGAACCACCAATTGGAAAGAGTGACCACTGTGTGTTGTTGATGGAGTATATCATTGAAGATATTCTTCCTGAGAGTAGAGGCACTGAGGACATGAGGAGGAACTATCCGAAAGGAGATTACATCAAAATGAATGAGCTTTTTGCAGTTATTGACTGGAGAACCTTATTTTACAACAAATCTGTACAAGAAATGTATGACATCTTTTGTGAGAAATATGGGAAGATAGTAGATTGCTGCATACCTGTCACCAAAGTAGGTGTAATTCATGCCAGAGAGAAATGGTTCGATAATGGGTGTAAAAGAGCTAAGGAGTGGAGAGACAAATGCTGGAAAAGGTATAGGAGAAAAATCATAAATGCCTGGCAAACCTACAAAAGAGCAAGAAATGACTACCTAAGTAAAAGGAGAGAGGCAGAGAGAGATTATGAGAGGGACATCACCAGGAAGGCTAAAGAAAATCCCAAGCTTTTCCACAGCTTTATCAGAGGAAAACTGAAGGTAAAAGAACAGGTTTTAAGGCTAAAGAGAGCGGATGGAAGCATCACTGAGACGGATGAAGAGATCTGCAAAGAATTGAACAAGGAGTTTCAGTCAGTATTTACAGTAGAAAATACCCCACCCCTCAGATTACAGTGATAGAAGCTCAAGGGCCGGTATTAGAGAACATCAACCTTACAGCCACAGAGGTATGCAAAGCGCTGATGGATTTAGATGTTCATAAAGCTACAGGTCCTGATGACATATCCCCTCATGTGCTTAAAAAATGCGCAAACACAATATCAGTGGCACTAAGTATCATATTTAAGGAGTCACTGGAGTCAGGGGAGATTCCAAGATGCTGGAAACAAGCAAATGTGATACCTATCTTCAAAAAGGGAAGGAGGGATACGGCTCTGAACTATAGACCAGTTTCCTTGACCAGCATAGTTTGCAAAGTTATGGAGAAACTACTAAGGAAACATATCTCTCTTCACTTGGAATCCTTCAACTTTTTGTCAGTGAGGCAACATGGCTTCAGAGAAGGTAGATCAACAGTAACAAACTTATTAGAATTTTATGATGAGGTAAGCCAAATCTTACAGGAAAGAGAGGGCTGGACAGATTGCATATTCCTAGACTTCCAGAAAACGTTTGACACTGTTCCACATGGGAGACTTATAAGGAAGCTGCAATCAATGGCTAGAATAGGTGGAAATGTTTTGGAATGGATAAAAACTTACTTAGAAGGAAGGGAACAGAGGGTTAGAGTAAGACACTCAGTGTCTGAATGGAGAAGAGTTAGTAGTGGAGTTCCACAGGGTTCAGTTTTAGGGCCACTTTTGTTCCTTGTATAGGTAAATGACCTACCAGAGTCTGTAAATTCATTCATGAATATGTTTGCAGATGATGCAAAGATTGTGAAGAAAGTAAAAAACGAGAACAATGGCAGAGAACTTCAGGAGGATCTAAATAATCTGCATGAGTGGTCAGAAAAGTGGCTAATGACATTCAATACTTCAAAATGTAAGGTAATGAGAATGGGTACAAGTGCAAGAAGGTCCAAGCTTGACTACTCGGTGGCTGGAGTACAACTTCAAGAGACAGAAAATGAGAGAGATCTAGGAGTAAACATACTGGCAGATTTGTCTCCAGAAATACATATAAATGGCATAGTAAGGGCAGCATATGCATTCTTATCAAATGTAAGGGTAGCCTTCAGGCACATGGACAAGGAAATGTTCAGAAATATTCATGTAACCTATGTGAGGCCAAAACTCGAATATGCAGCCCCCTTTTGGAATCCGCACTTGAAAAAGCACATAGCTAAGCTTGAAAAAGTTCAAAGACATGCCACGAAACAGGTGCCAGAAATACGCAATCTCAGTTATGATGAGGCTGAGGGAATTAGACTTACCATCACTCGAAGCTAGAAGAGTGAGGGGGGGATATGGTGACAGTCTTTAAATTCCTTCATGGTTATGATAGAGTGGATAGGGATCGATATTTTGATATGGCTGGCTCTAGAACTAGAGGTCATACATAGTTTGAAGCTTCGTAAGAAAACTTCTTTGCAGGATGTAAGGAAATACTTTTTCAGTGTAAGAGTAGTTGATAATTGGAATTGGCTAAGCGAGGAGGTAGTTAATGCTATCTCAATCCATAGTTTTAAGGACAGGTATGATAAGTATCACTATGTCTAAAATGGAACCGATCAGGAGACGGGAAGATACGAGCTTTGGGCTCTTTCCCGTAAACACAATTAGGTAATCACAATTAGGTAATCACACTAGCTTAAAATAGAAAGCTACGAGGAGATGGGGAGCTACAAGAAAGAGCTCTTAGCGTGAGCATAAATGGCTTAGCACACACACACACAAACATTACTGCATTCACAGTTCTAAGAAGAAATATGATAAAGGTTAGTTAATAAAAATAAGACCAGGAGACGGGGAGTTACGAGCACAAGACAATTAAAGTGGATTCCATCACACTTTAGAAAATAAAAACACTGATCAGATAAAATATAAAATACACATAAACACACACAAACACGCACACACACACACACAGACACACACACACATATATAATATATATATATATATATATATATATATATATATATATATATATATTATATATATATATATATATATATAGATAGATAGATAGATAGATATGATTTATTATCAAAGAATGGAGGTAAGAAACCAAACATGAAGAGTTTTCGAAAAGAAACCCTGCCATGAACAATGGCGCATCAGGTGACTTGACAGACTACCCACAAACATGCCAATACCATATTCAGGGCATCATATTTCTCAGATCATGACCCAATGAGGATGTTTGTTCTGGACAGATTAAAAAAAATATATCTAAGATAACAGACTATGGTTTCTCTTTAAAACAATATTATTATTATTATTATTATTATTATTATTATTATTATTATTATTATTCCAAAGTCTTCTGGTGATGGATGGTAAAATTCAAGTGAAGGAAGATTCAAAACCCGCAGTTAAAGATATCCAATGCAATGAATATTTTTTTTTTTTTTTTTAGTGTGACACCAGGAGAGGAAAATAACTGCCCTCATCAATAAAGGCCCGGGCAAACTTCCATGAAAGAGATTAATACCTTTCCATATTAAAATTCAACCAAAAACAGCAATGTTCTGTTAACATAGTGGAGTCCATCAAAGCAATGAATCTTAGTGTTTAGGCAAAAAAAAAAAAAATAAAATAAAGTTTGAAGATACTTTAATGCATAACAGGTACTGTGTGGAGATTTGTAGCTCGCGGATTGGTCGGTGCAGCGACTGCTTCTTCCCATCTACCTCCAGACTCTGGAACTCTCTTCCTCCTTCTGTCTTTCCTAATTCTTATGACCTTTCATCCTTCAAAAAGCAGATCTATCGTCATCTCAGAGCCTAGTCCTCCATATCTCTGGGTCTTCTTTACTTTGACTGTTTTTTCTGTCTGTCGTTTTCCTTTGTGTGACATTACCTCATCTCTGCCTTGCCCTTAACCTTTTTCTTTTCCTTCGTCTTGGTATTTTCTCGTGCCCGGGCCTTTGTTGATGAGGGCAGTTTCTGCCTGTCCCGGTGTCACACACTTAAAAAAAATATATATATATAAATTTTCATAAAACAAACTGCAAACCTTCTCACCGTAACATATACACAAACAAAAGCAATGTGTTGCAACGGAAAATTTTAAATTAAAAACAAATTTTACGTCACAAGGCGTTCCCGTTCAATTTGGGGTGGATATATGTATGCTTTAAAGGGGGGTACAGATGATCATTATTACTGTCAGTAAAACTACTGACACTATTCTATTGGTGTGAACTACTACGTCCATATGATGGACACACCGACAGTAATAATGACAGTACAGGAAATACTGTCAGTAATATTGATTGTCTGTTTAGCCCTTAACAGTGGGATTAAGGTTGAACCCCTTCCCAACGCCTCGTGGTATGATCGAACCCGCTTAATCCGGGCTTCTCGCTTCCTGACTCGCGCGCTCTAACACTGTGCTACCACGGACCCAGGAACTAACACCAACAATGTCATGTAATCATATGGAGACTAAATCAAAAGTACCTCAAGTATCGGCCAAATAAGGAAGAGCGAAAACTTCCCAAAATAGGTCTAAACTAGGCTTAAAAATCCTCCCTCAGGTATTGTTACGGCCTTGAGAGAAGCATATATAGCAACGTGAAGTCATCCTCAAGGTCGCAAGGTGATGGAGCGAGGGGTAATGGCTCTAAGAAAAAGGGGAAAAAAGGGGGAAATCGTGAGGGGAAAACAAAAAGAATAGATAACAAGACTGTTGGGAATCGCCAAGAAAAATAAGGCTACATGTACAGAGGTTCAGAGATTTTTGCTATTGATTTATGTTCTAAATATACTGAAGAACTGTCCAGCGATTTGTTAAGGGATATATATTTATAGTATATATTCGTATGCCGAGAAAGAATTTATTCAAAGGATTTGTTTATCCTATACAGAAATGCCTTAAAAAAAAAAAAAAAGAACGCCATGGTTAGCTCCTAACCAGTGTCAAAAGACTAATAAGGAAAATGAGTTCAAGAAAACGATAAAAAGATGAAACGCTTTGAGACAATAGCATTGGAAATTATGTGTGTGTGTGAGAGAGAGAGAAGAGAGAGAGAGAGAGAGAGAGAGAGAGAGAGAGAGAGAGAGAGAGAGAGAGAGAGAGAGAGAGAGAGAGAGAGAGAGAGAGAGAGAGAGAGAGAGAGAGAGAGAGTACTATACCATTAGATATCGGCAGGTGAATAAAATAAATCAGGTTGTCAGTTTGATCTAAACAATAAGGGTGTCTCTTCTTGTAAACTGTTTATGTTGCAAGGCCAAGAGAACTTTATGTCCGTTGGTAGATTAATCTACTTAGTCTACGTCTACCTGATTGAGTTCTTAGTAGATTTATAGACTTAAACAAATGGTTGATGTTAGATTAAGCAGGGAGTGAGATATGTGAATACGATCAGTTGGCGATACGGGACAGACAGACATGTTAGTTCAACGTTTGATGCCTTAAAACAAGTATATTCAGTGGAGAGAGAGAGAGAGAGAGAGAGAGAGAGAGAGAGAGAGAAGCAGAATCTATAAGTAGAATACCCGAGTAACTTTGAGGGTTCAACTTTTGGTAGAAATTTCGTATGTTAAATGCATCGGTCTTACAATAATAAAGTATACCAGACTTATACATGTTTAAAGTATTTATCATGATATAATTAATGATGATAATGATATTGCTGTCTATATCCTATCAGTTGGTGAATGATTATTCTTTAATTACCTCCATAAATACCCCCATTGCCATAAACACCCATTACGAAACAGGTGTTTCTGTAGTAAAGAGATATCACTGCACCCACAAAACAGCCTCTTATAACGTTGAAGAATTTTTTTTTTCTATTTCCAAGCTTAAATATATTTGTGGATTCAACTCCTACCTTTTGAAAGGGGAGTGTTAAATCTGCAGTACATTTACAACTGAGTTTACATGTATCGGAGTCCTGTAAACCCTTTTTTCATCATCGTAAAGAAATTATTGAGTGAAATAAAGATAAATTCTATTTTGTTTCTTTGTGAAAAACACTTTGTGGAAACCTAGGTAAACTACAACTTTGAAAACTATATTCCGTGTAAGCTAGGTAAACTCACCAATGTAAAAGGATAATTTTACGTAAAACTGAAACTGGAAAAAAAAACGGTGGTATGCGGAAAGCTAGGTAAAGTACACTGGAAACTATTATCCCTGTAAGCCAGGTAAACTTACCAATGTAAAAGGATGATTTTACGTAAAACTGAAACTGTAAAAAAAAAATATAATCACCATTAAACGAATAAATAATCTCGATTTCTATCCAACTGCAGTTAGCATATCGCCTCAAGCTAAAACATATTTGAAAATTATCTTGATCAAGGTCAACCTCGAAGCAAGATCAAACAACCATCTTTTCTTATAAGCCGATCTCTCCATAAGTGGGGATGTATCCATCACATCTTGTAAATAATTTACATCCAACACTCCTTGCAAGGGCATATACACCCGGAGCAAACTCGGAAAGCATGTCTGATTATTTCTCTAGTCTTATCTTGCAAATACAATACTCTTTTGTATATTTTATCTGTTACATTCATACATTTTCATAACTAGGATATTTGAATGTATATACACGTAAAAATATGCATATCCTGGTATGATTCTTAGAACACCTAGGATATACTTTCCAACCAAGAGTTAAATGATGAACAATTAACATGTTAATAATTTAATGTGCAATCCATAATAAGTGATAAACCCTTAAATTAAATATGATCATAAACTAGTGAATAAATGTGTTTTACGTCATGGACTCCCTTTTCTACCAAGGGCTAGGACGGTTACCTTTCTGCGAAGGACTTGTTTTAGATGTAATCGTTACCCTGAGTGCATGCCCTTGCTAACCTCAGACCGTGGCGGGGCGCGAACCCTCGACCTGACGCCTCAAAGTCGCGGACGCTACCGCCTGAGCCACGGTGACTACATAAACTGGTAAATAAATACGAGTACATATCCCGGTATACTTACCAGGACACCTAGGATTTTCTCTATAACTTCAGATGATACGTGAAAACTGAACATGTTTCTGACCCTTAAATATCATCAGTGAAAAGCAGAATACCTTATAAACTCCAGTATAGACATGTAAATATACATAAATTTCCCTGTAGGATTCTCAGAACTGAAAGGATACAACTCTCCTATCACCAAGAGGACGTGAAAAAATACCTTATGAATGTTTACTGGGTGTGGATGGGTATGTCTCAAGCCATCAATCATAAGTAACATGACCGTTCCCCCCCTCCCCTTGCACTGTTGACAAGTGTCCTCTGTTTAGTTATGCCTCTTGCTGTAGGCACTGAATATCTAATTCAATAAAGATTTCTTGATTTTTTTAATATAATTTTCATAATTAGATATATAATATCCAGTAAGGTCCTATTACCAATACAGGAGAAAATAGATGTAACGAAACTTTTAACAATATATGACAGCACCAGAGCCTAGTCTACATGATAATAATGGGAACCTTTATATGTGAAATTTAGCCTTTTCTGGGATTTTTTTTTTATATTCTGTCAATTATGTTCAAGCCAGGTGAAAATATGTAAGCCAGTACCCGCATATAAAATGTAATCAACAAATAATTCTAATTAGGTCACAAATACTATCAGTTCATGATGGTCGCTGTAGGCCTACTGCATATCAAACCTTTCAGTAATTAGATTCATTTTTTTTTTCAAAACTAATGTTAGGCAATATCTACAAAGGCTATTTTGCTAGCTTGAATTAGAATGCGTCGGAAATGTATTTATCTTGTCATTTCACACAGCATCAAAGCTATATATTAGATATTAAGAGAATAAAGGTCAAATCAAGGATATTAACATTCAATTCAATTAATTAGAAAAAAAAGTCAGGTTAACTCTAATTAGAAAAGATAATGGTGTTATACAAGAGACTGATTTGTTCCCCCAGTGGATTCTTGAATGGGCCACCCACCAGAGGTTGGGTCTTACCTTGTAAAGATGCAGTTGAGAATATAAATATTAAGTCTCAAGAAAATAAACAATTACGTATGGTGCAGTGAATATAAACTTTTTGATATATATATGTGTATATGTATATATGTGTGTATGAATGTGTATATATATGTATGTGTATATATATATATATATATATAATATATATATATATATATATATATATATATATATATATATATATATATATATATATATATATATATATATATATATATATATATATATATATATATCCTGTGCCCTGTGGGGCGGGCACAATATCAAAGAATAGCCTCACCTTATTCCCTGCGTGTCGTAAAAGGCGACTAAAAGTGGACGGGGCGGGGGGACTAGGAATCCCCCCCTTGTACCAACCTCCTGTGAGACGTCAAAGAAGAAGGGGAGTAGAGGGGAGAATAACTTCTCCCCAAACTGTTTTCCTTTTTTGATGTCGGCTACCCCCCAATTAAAGGGGGAAACAGCCACGGTATATGTAAGTACAAGGGTTTATATTAGTTTTCCAATCAATATTAGAAAGAGTGTAATAGTTAAGAGAGAGAGAGAGAGAGAGAGAGAGAGAGAGAGAGAGAGAGAGAGAGAGAGAGAGAGAGAGAGAGAGAGAGAGAGAGAGAGAGAGAGAATGTGGGTAGCAGGACAAATGCTCTGACAATGAGGAAATCGTAAATGAGTTAACGAGAGAGAGAGAGAGAGAGAGAGAGAGAGAGAGAGAGAGAGAGAGAGAGAGAGAGAGAGAGAGAGAGAGAGAGAGAGAGAGAGAGAGAGAGAGAGAGGTGGGCGGTAGGTACGCCCTGGCATTTGTCCATTAGGGAAATGAGCGAAAGGGAAGCGATAAAGGGGAAGGGGAAGGGGAGGGGGTAGCTGACGTACATAAACGGATGAAAGAGATAAGGGAAGAAGATAAAAGCAAAGAAATGGAAAAAAGACAAAACATCATTAGCATCCATTAAAAAATGGCTTAAGGGAACAATCACCCCTGTGTGTGTGTGTGTGTGTGTGTGTGTGTGTGTGTGTGTGTGTGTGTTTATTATACTGACCTCGAAGGAAAACGAAACTATATAATATAGGTCAATATAATTATTTGAATTTCTGACAAGTGTTTCTTTTGATATATATATATATATATATATATATATATATATATATATATATATATATATATATATATATATATAATATATATATATATATATTCCTACCAACTTTAAAATTAATAGTACTGCTTACAACTGCAATACCGGCGAAAATAAGAATATAATTTCTTAAAAATCAGTAAAATACACACACACACACACACACACACACACGTGTCAAATTTAAAATTAAATGTAGAACTCAAATCTACAACACAGATGGACATAAGAAAATTTTTTAAAAGAAAACGCAATTCAAATGGAAACTTCAAAGATCTGGGCAGCACAAATATCAAAAGCAAAAAGGAAATAAAAAAGTAAAACAGACATAAGTAAAAAGGAAGAATAATAAAAATCCGAGCAACAATTTATACACCATATGGTTAATGTTCATAAATAGATATATAGACAACAAACCCACATGATATGGTATAATATTATGTGGGTGTTTGTACAGCCTATATAAGGTCAACTCTGCCTCTCTTTCAATGTCTATGGACACACACACACACCTGATTCACTAGCAAAGCCATTTTAGGACACCTTCGCGTGGGGGATTATTCACTCATAAGAAATTCCTTTCTTCATTACCACATCCTTCCAAGAAGTTTACATCTGTCCAGCATATTGAATATTAAAGTATATTTAAGAGAGCAAGAAACGAAAGTTTAGAACCTTCCCAAGTATCCAAAATGTATTGTAAGTAAATGCGTGGAGTAGAATAATGTTAAATTGATTATGCAAACAAACTCGTGACCTCATTAGTATTTTTAATGTGGCTTTAAGCCTAAGAGATTAACAAGTTTTTTTTAGTTATTTTATAAATGTAATTTACTACGCGATAAAAATCAGTAAAGACAAATAATAAAATATATAAAATACCAAAGTACTTGTTTAAAAGGCGTTTATGAAACCAGAGGTATTGGTCTCACAAGTTTTCTAGCGATTTGTGGCATCTTTCCAACCCTCCCAGATTCCTACACCTGAGGGAAGTCAAGGCCGGAGATCAGTTGCCTAATATTTATTGCTAAAACCCCTTTAAGACCACACAACATCTGGTTTTCCTTTACTTAGAAAATTCGCTATTATATCCTTCGCATAAAGCGTTTTATTCATCTTTAATCTAAGTTTCAAAATACTATATATTAATGAGACCCGCTAGACATCCTATTTATTTCTGCCGATTCACGTTTGTGTGACTAATTCTTTATCAAAGCCACACCATCAGCATCAGAGATTTCTATGCATCTCCCGCTGCTCTTTCTCGGTACATTGGGGGCGGTTATGGGGCATCTCCTTCCCTAAGGACCGAGATCTTTAAAAAAGGGAATCCTTCACGCATTAGACATGTTTCAACGAATGCTGAAATGTATCAATTAAACGAGAAAAAGAATTTAACGAACTGATACTTCGTGGAAAGAAACTTTCTTTACAACGTTAAATAAACGTGAGGGAGGTCACAGCCTCGTAACCTTCTGGCTGGAGGAAGGAAAGGGGGATCGCCCAGCTTGGCAGGTGGCATATTGCCCATAGCCCGTTATTCTTAGCTTTTGTAATAACGTTGCTTAAGCTTCTATCACAAAATACATCTCTGACGGACGTCAGTTTTCACAGTTTGAGATTTAAGTAGTTTTATTAGCATCTACCAAGACGAAATAACTAAATATATTCTCCTTCGAGGTATCTTTGTTTTCACAGCTCTTTTAATAATTCCCCAGAAAAATATATGAAAGTCACTGCCCATTCCTTGCTTTCTCTAGATAAATATATATTTTAATTTATATCTGTCATGCCATTAATATCTATAATCTCTCAGGGTTTCTCAATTTTCACTCTTCCAACAATTTCTCAGAAAACATATAGGCCTATCCATGCTTCATATACATTTTATTTTTACATTTTCCCTGTTGATAAGTTGGCGAGTACAGTATAATCTATTTCAAGGTTTTGCTTTCAGTCTTTAAATAATTCTCCAAAACACCCATTACCACAATACATTTCAAAAAGTTACTAATCTGTTGATGCCTTTAAATTTTAATTTCCGTTCTTCAAGAGAATATGACTGAATATAACCGAAAATACGAGAGAATACCTCATGTGAAGTCCATGTGTGTACGTGCAACTAATGTGCACATGTTTTCACACATGGTAAATATAAAATGCTTTATGGTTAAAATAATATGGCTTCCAATCGCATATAATTATATTAAAATGAAAATTACATTGCCTCTTAAAACATATGTGAAGTATTATAATAATAATAATAATAATAATAATAATAATAATAATAATAATAATAATAATAATAATAATAATAAGCTTGATATTATACAAGTAAATAAACTTATCTACTCTACTGTTTTTTTTTTCTTTTTTTTCTTTGGCGAGGGTGGCATGGGCTCCCCATATGTAATAATATCGCTAGACTATATTGTGTCGTCGGCAATATATTGCTAGACTATGTTGTGTAGGTAACATATCGCTAGACTATGTTGTGTTGGTAAACTCAAAACACGGTTAATATACTGTGCACGGAGCTCTCTCACCACATGGTGCTTTCACATCACGATTCAGCCGTTAAGCGGAAGAAACAGTTTGCGACCTCCTTTCTCCGTACACTGATCTTTATAATTATTGCAATTAGAAAGAATTACATACAATTTAAAAACATAAAATACATGTTATCGCATTCTCCATGGCTGTAGACAATGATAAGAATTCTAACAAATACAAAATTAGATAAAACAAGAATAGGACCTCATAAAAAATTGGGACCTAACTTAACGGTTAGGTTAGGTTAAGTTAGAATTTGAAGTTAGCCTTAACAAAGTGACCACCAGAAGATTATGGACCTCAACTTTACCTCAAGTGAAGAATTAGGACATATAAAATTTGCAGGTCCTAATTCTTCATGAGGTCCAAAATAACTTGCATAAATAAACTCTTGGCAGAAATTCTAACAACACTGGACTAACAAATGTACACAGAAGTGGAATATCTTTTCCTTTTGTTAATTTTCGACAGCTTGTCGTATGCAAATTTGAATTTATGACTCTTGTATTTGTCCAAATAAGTCTCAGTTTTATTGCTACAAAATGGTGTTTGAGGTCATGTGTTTACAATTGCCAGAAAATGTGGGATATTGTTTTGCCTTTTACAGGAGACAAGGTTAAGAGAGAGAGAGAGAGAGAGAGAGAGAGAGAGAGAGAGAGAGAGAGAGAGAGAGAGAGAGAGAGAGAGAGAGAGAGAGAGAGAGAGAGAGAGAGAGAGAGAATATTAAACTTCACTTTTTGCAACTACAATATTCAAGTCACCCAGTGCCCTGCACTCTTGCTTGTCGGCTTATTCTAGAACGGAAAGTTGGACAATTTAAATAATTGATTTTGTGTTCCAGAAAAACAGGTTTCATACAAATGACCTTGATGTATACACACACACATATTATATATATATATATATATATATATATATATATATATATATATATATATATATATATATATATATATATATATATATATATATATATATATATATATATATATAGAGAGAGAGAGAGAGAGAGAGAGAGAGAGAGAGAGAGAAATTGCGACAGTCTACGCTTCAAACTTCAAATGCATAGAGCATCCTTTGCTCTGGGATTACATATAAATCCCTTATGTTACAAAGTTTTGAGTTTAATACATAACCAATATGACAAAGAACTAAACAGTTTTGAACAATACGACATAAATTAGCATATGATTAAACGGAAAATAGTCTATGGATTCGGTTTTACGTCACGAACTCCCTTTCCTACGAGGGGCTAGGACGGTTGCCTTCTTGCGAAGGACTTGTTTTGGCAGATGTAATCGTTACCCTGAGTGTATGCCCTTACTAACCTCAATCCGTGACGGGGCGCGAACCCTCGACCTGCCGCCTCAGAGTCGCGGACGCTACCATTTTGCCACGGAGACTAATGAAAATAGTCTATAACGACATCAAACCTAACGTTTTGTCAGAACGAAAATATATTTCCAGCAGGACCGATATGCCGGTATTACACTACCAGCACGCCGTGTTCATTATATACGTACTTGAATATAACATGCTAATATAAATCCGTTATTATGAATGTACTACTGCTGTATTAACAGCAATGAGGTACAGGTATAAAAATATATCTAGTGTATTTATAAAGAATGAATGTACATGATTCCTATATATGCCTCTCTTAGCTAAAGAAATAATATATTTAAAGTTTTGTTTTCAAAAAGTTTGTCAGATTTTTCCATTTCAGGAGAAAAAAAAAAACTTTAATAGCCAATTTTCCCCTTTACTGGATACGTGCAAAAAGCCACAAATTTCTAGCAATTTCACAAAACAATTTTATGCCAACCTAACTCAAAAATAACAGCTAAGGACTACTGCCCTAACCTGCCAAAGCTAAATGTCGTAAGAGGCTTAAAGGTAAAAAATCAGGGCATTTGGCAGTGGAACTTGTATTGCGTCACCAAATTAACCCCTAAAAGCGCTGGTGGCTTTTTGGCAAATGCGAGAACCATCTCTTTCTAACGCGTTGATGAGGCAGCAAGACGCTGTTTGTTTCTGTCTAAAAACTAAACAAACAGTTTTAAACATTATTTCATTGATGTATTGTTTATATGGCCTATTATCTTAGATATAGAAGTGTGAATATATGTATTCGTATGTAATGCCGGTGCCTGCATAGTCTGTTATTCTTTATTTTTAGTAAACTCATGTAGTTCTAAATAGTGTGACTAGCTTGGCGTAATAGTCTCTCTCTCTCTCTCTCTCTCTGTTGTGTAATAAGAAATATTGATAATATCAGTAAGACTATCTATATATCTAAATGAATGGACAAATGGTTGTCTTGAGGACTAGTTAAAAAAAAAAATATCGAAGCAAAAAGCAATTAATAAGTTCATTGCACAAGTGCTATAAAAGATTTAAAATAATTTACTAATAAGATATTCTAATCATTCTTGACCAATATATTGCGCTTTTAATTTTCATATTTCAATTCACAACAGAAGGAATATGATAAAATTTTACCGAGATGTTCTTGAAAGATTATTATAGTTCTCGTAAATGGTAACTGTACACGGAATAGTTCTCTAAATTAGTTTATTAAAAAAAAGTTTTAACAGTGCAAGTACTACATATGCCGGAGTTCAATTGATATCAAATTCCAAAATAATAATAAGTAAATGTTTAAATGTTTACTTTCACACCCTCAGCTAGGAAAACTAATCTCACGAAATTCTTAACACTGGGCTTGGTTTGATTAGGTCAAATTCGTTTGCCCCAGAAAAGAAAGTTGATTTTTGAAATTATTGTTAATTAGTTTTTAGATACTCATAAACGTCTAAAAAAAAAATCATGAAGCGACAGTAAATATATACCGCAATAAACACTAAATGAATGTGAGCAAATAAATGACCTAGTACTTACCAGAAATGAAATAACACCAATAGCCAAAGACCCTGCTCGCAGGTCACAGCAACAGCAGCAGCACTTCTTCAACAAGGTCATGATGGATCGCTCCGAAATTCCAAGATTAATCAATGACAGTAAATAATTGTCTAATTTCGACGATATTAGACAAGATGTCTATAATGTTTTTAAGAGGATACAGTACTTAGCCAGAGAAGTTCCTGAACTGCGTAGAGAGATATGCACGAGGCAAGACTGCCTCTACAACAACCACTTCTCGCTCCAAAGGCAACAACAGCAACGCACGAACACACTTCAACACTCTCACTCTGAGACCCTCTTTCTCCACTCCTTCACCTCACCTAAGGTTCCTTACCACTGACTGACTGCCTGCCTGGCCTGCTTCTTCACTACACTCGTTGGCAACCTGCCTTTTAATCCTCAGGGGGTCGGGTAGGGAAGAAGCAAAGCTGTTTAAACTTGCCGAATCTTTTCATCCCACCACCCACATTGTGACACTTGTCGTGGAGGACCCGATCGTAAAGGGAAGCAGTCTTTAACACTGACACTGGGACTATTTTCGAGTAGGACCCAGTACATGATGCAGAGGTCATTAAGCGTGCCGAATTTATGCATTCCACCCGAAGTATGGCACTTGTCGCAATCCTCAATATTGGATGCAAGTTCTTTAAAACTTGCCAAATATATACTTCCACCACCCAAAGTGCGACACTTTCGAGGTTGATCCACTCGTGTAGGCAAAGTTGTTTAAATTTGCCGAATAAAAGCACGTGTCGCTGAGTTCTCAATATACGAGTCAAAGGTCTTAAAACTTGCCAGATATATCCATTCCACCACTATTCACATTGTGACACTTGTTGCAATGGACCAATCGAGAGGCAGTTATTTATAAACTTGCCGACTGTGTTTTCCATCACCCACGTTGTGTCACTTGTCATTTAATAATCAATTGTACACATTAACTTATGTGAAAACATGAATCACATTTTACCCCCAGACAGGGACTCGAACCTAAGACATATAATTACTGTGCCAAGGCGCTATCTGACATGAATTACTAAATAACGTAATTGCCTATTCAGTCTGTTCGAGACACGCAGAGTAAAGTAAAACAGTTTAATATTATTAAACGACTGTTAAAAAGACAATTCTAAACACGCCCATTAGAGTGACTAAAACTAAGAGAGTTGGGTCATATATTTTCAGTTTAATTTCTTACTGTGAAATCAAGGGAGATAAATTTTATCAAGTACATACTTTTTGCTCGGTTGATCAAAGAAAATATGCGGTCAAGATAAGGTGCGTTTTATCACATGTTTTAGATGAGTATATATATATATATATATATATATATATATATATATATATATATATATATATATATATATATATATATATATATATATATATATATATATATATATATAGTAGTCTCCGTGGCAATATGGTAGCGTCTGCGACTCTGAGGCGGCATATCGAGGGTTCGCGCCCCGTCACGGACTGAGATTAGTAAGGGCATACACTCAGGGTAACGATTACATCTGGCAAAACAAGTCCTTCGTAAGAAGGCAACCGTCCTAGCCCTTAGTAGAAAAGGGAGTTCGTGACGTATAACCGAATCCATATATATATATATATATATATATATATATATATATATATATATATATATATATATATATATATATATATATATATATATATATATATATATATATATATATACACACACACAAGCCATAATCCTCCTTATAGGGAGGGGTTAAGTCAAAGTAAAGGTATTCCGAGTCCCCCTCTCTTTGCTCCATTTGGTCGACTCTTACGACAAACAGGAGAACATGGCGAAAGTATTCTTGTCTCCCTCCCTCAGAGGGAATATATATATATATATATATATATATATATATATATATATATATATATATATATATATATATATATATATATATATATATATATATATAGAGAGAGAGAGAGAGAGAGAGAGAGAGAGAGAGAGAGAGAGAGAGAGAGAGAGAGAGAGAGAGAGAGAGAGAGAGATAGAGAGAGAAAGAGAGAGAGAGAGAGAGAGAGAGAGAGAGAGAGAATATATTAAGATAACCGCAAGGATATAAATTGAACAATAATACTTATTATTACAATAATAAGGAAGGAGAATAAAATAAAGAAAGCAAAATTCCATGTAATTACTGAGGTCATAAGTGTAAATGTGGTACAGTATTTCTTACAATGCTACATTTTCAAGCTTATACCTATATCGTAGACCAAAATCAATTTGCTTGTGCCCTTATCCAATAACCAGATTTTTATTATGTTACAGCTTGCTTGGTTCTATTGCAACCAGGATTAAATAGTATGAAAATATATGATTAATAACAATTTTCTCTATTATCTGATATCTCTTGAAAAACACTTTTACAGAGTGATATACTGTACTGGATTTTTAATTAGTAATATTGACATTTAGGATCAAAGCAAGAAAATCAGATATATATATATATATATATATATATATATATATATATATATATATATATATATATATATATATATATATATATATATATATATATATATGGTCCCCATTATATGCAGTTTCAGTTATGCACGTTCCACCAGTCTGAATATTTTACTGAAAATAGAGAATTTCAGATATATAAACTTATAAATCACATAAAATAATGTTATAATTGACCTACTGTATTTTATATTTAGTTGTAGCAGTTAATCTTTCACAGCAACTAATTAATAATTTAAACTTTATCAAAGGAATGTATTTTAAGAAAAAACATAGTACTGTATATACTTCTCCGCGTGTTCAGTCTTGCAAACTTCGGTTATAATTCATTTTTAATCTAACAAAAATTTTTTACGTTACCGTATGTTTAAAAAGAAGTGTCCATTCCAGGAATTTTAAGTTGTACACATTCATTTGATATTATTACAATAAAATTATTTTTTTTTCTTTGGTGTATAACAGACTTGTTTAACTTTTTTTTTTTTTTTTTTTATAAATCCCAACTTAATCCCAAAAACTTACCAAGAAAATTACAGGTACTTCAATATGAAAAAGTTAAATCTTACTTGTTCGTTACCTTCATTTGCAGTTTACTTTTAAATGATAAATATGAATTCAAAATAAGGGTGAAACCTTAATTAGCAAAAAAAATTCTTATCACATGAATCATTTAAAACCACATCCATATACACTGACACTCGTCCAATGTCAAAAAACAAAACAAAACCCTTTTTCTTGTATAACATCATACCCATCTAGTATACTAATACTTTTTTGAGAAAAAAGAAAAAAAATTGCAGTAATTAATATTGTGTCAAGAAGGTTATTTATTTCAACAGAATGATTCAAATCGTCCTGAATAAGGAAAAGCCACACCAGGCCAATACATGTATATCTTGAATACAGTAAACGTTAATCAAGTCACAACAACATATTGGCTGTGATTATATAAAGAACAACACAATATCTGTTTATGTTGATAATACCTTCAAATTATTACCTTCAAACAATATCTATATTTTGCATAGAGAATAAACTTTAATAACATTTCTAAAAGTATATCACTACTACAGATATATACAGTACTGCATAATTTTAGCCGAAGTTGGTATCCATTAATGCAATATGAGTCTCCTACTCATAACGATTCTTTTATTACAATGATTTTCAGCATAATATTAAGGATGTCAATATATTGTCTTGACCTTATTGATAATGAAGGTAGTACTATTAAGTAAATATTTTAATAGATATTGCAATACAGAGTTGAACCAATTATCTTTTTATCTTCTTTTTTCTTTCCCTCACCAAGATGCTTCCCCCTGCTGGAGCCATGTGATATATAGAATTTAATATTTTTCCACCTAGGCTTTTGTTGTTGGCTTATGATAATAATAAAAATAATAGTAGTAGTAATAATAATAGATTTCATTCTCTTCTCCTTAATCAATACAAAACTTGAGCTGAAACACTTACTTGATATGTTAAGAATCAAATGTACCAACTGAAAGGAACACGAACAATTGTTGTCCCTACAGTCAAGATGTCACACACAAATATATGGTTAGAATCAAGTGCATATAACAAAAGCGACGAAAATTACCTTTGTTTAATTACTGAGGTTATAATGTGTATCCTCACGGTCAAATTATCACAAACTTACTTAAAAATCATTAATGCTGTTACTGTCTAATAGAAACTATGCAATAACTGGTATAAAAAGTATCAAACTAAATTCTACTTCGAAAATTAACAGACTTGATTAATTATGTAAATTTCTGTTAAATGCCTACCAAATTTCTAATCATTCCCTAATAGTTACTATGCAATATTTGGAATAAAAAAATAGTCTCATTAAATCCTATTGGAAGAATTACCAAAAATTTAGTTGATATTTAAAGTTATGATAAATATCTGCCCCGATTTCTAACTGAAAATCAATATGTCGAGCCACAGAATATTACCCCTTTCATATCCCAGTCAAATGGCCTGTATTCACGATTTATAAGTAAAAGCAAGTACTGTACAGTTAGGTTTTGAGGGGCACTGTATTCCTCTCATTGAAATGCAATGAGGACACCATAGAGGAAAAAAATTATGGGAATTTTGTGAGTGTACAGGCAAGACAGTCTTATTTGTGGGAGGGAAAACTAGATTCCTGTCCGAAAATATGAAACATTTCCTCACACTTACAAAAAAAATTTAATGACAGTACTTTAGAAGCTATGAATTTTTTTTTATATATATAACATCTGTTGACCTTTCTGGATCTTTACAGTCAAAATAAATCACGTTCATGCTATATACAAAGATATTCCTGTAAGACCTCTTTCACAATTAGAAAAAAATTTAATGACAGGGCTTTAAAGTTTTTAAATTTCTTAATACCTGTTGACCTTTTGGGGTCTTTGGTGTCAAGAGAAATCACTCCATACTCCATGTCAAGGTATTCCTGTAAGACCTTTCTACACAATTAGAAATAACTGTAATAACAGTACTTTAATCTTTATAAATTCTCTAATATCAGTTGAACTTTTTCTTTGGCTTTTCAATGCCAAGAAAAATCACATTTATACTCCATGCAAAGAATTTCCATGCATATATTCTGAAGAAACTGCGCGTATCAACAGGAAGATGAGCAAACACACATAATACGCCTATAAAATTCTTGAACTTTAAAAATTAACCATGCAAATATAAAACAGTATAAAAACTAATACACCTACATCAAAGCTCTTTACTCTTATCCTTATACTGACTGCTAATTTCAGATATTAAGCTCAAAACGTATGATGGAGGTACACTTTGCTATTATTTCAAATTTCTTTTATAGATAAAAAAAAAAAAAAGCAGCGATATATGTAAGTGAATTTTAATCCTATATGCCTAGCCAATTTATTAATCATTGACTGACAAAATTATGAATGAATTATTCCACATGGCTCTGTGTTCATTAAACTTAATAAAATTAACAAGACAATTAAAGTGACGTTATGACAATTACACATACAGATAATTATAAGAAATATTCTTTTATAATATTTATTTTAACAATATAGGAAATCTACTTAATCACTGATAATGTACAATAATAACGCAGATGCATAGAAACTTGCATAAAAAATATATAACACAAAATCTACTCGATATTCTCTATTAAGAAACAGCAGCTGGTCCTAACGTCAAGACGTCGAAGCACGTGTGACAAACTCTCACTGGCTTATTGAGGGTGAATTTTAAGATAGGCACATCTTTATCTGAGCATCGGCTGCAAAGCAAACGACCGCAGTGTCTGCAGTGATGTTTTCGCGTTGCGAGACCAAATTTCGTCCCACACTCCATGCACAGGTCGCCTTCGCTCCACGGAGGCTCAGTTGATAACACATCAAGAAGTCGGTACAGCAATGCTTTGGTGGGGACCTGAGAGTGAAAAACTGTTACCCTTTTTGCTACAGGTACAAATTATGTTATACTGTATTGCCATACCTACAGATGCTAATTAAGACAGCTGTTTTCATTTTCAGTATCCTGACATATGCCTTTCCCTTCAAAAGTCCTGGTTGTATGTTATTTCTATTTACAATGAACTATAAAATGCAACAAACACTTTGGATAATTAGAATGTAAATGTATTACCTGATAATTGAAAATATTAACTCCATGCTTGTTTGTCATTCCCAGACATGCCCCTGATCTCACCAGTACACGACACAACTGCCCTGCTCCTCTCATGTAGGCTAACAGAAGAGCTGAAATATATTCCGAGAGACGGTAATTAAGAGACTAATAATAGCATAGTGATTTTACAGCCGCAGAAAGCGAATTTTAAAAACACTGTCATGCTCAATTATACCTAAAGAACTGATGAACTCACCAGAATTTCCCTCGACGTCCACTTGGTTCAGGTTATAGTCAGGCATTGTTTCAAGAAAAACTTCCGCTATGGCAGCAGCATTGTCTTTGGGATAATTTGCCAAGACGTGTAATGGGTTTTGTCCACGAAGATTCAGAGCTCCAGCGTTAATTCTGGATTCGGTTAACAACACTTTTACAACTGACAGATGGCCCTCCTAAATAAAATAATAAATGAAAAGTGAAACACTAGTTACTTTGAAGTGTCCAAGAAGAGAAATACTCTATGATCTGTAACAGGAAATTTTTAATATCCAACTGCGTTATAAGTACATGTCGTTTGCCATTTTAATGTGTTACATTAGAGGTGAATTCTCTCTTGTACAAAATGATTAACTCATCCTTGCCTTTACAGCTACATGAAGAGCATTGTTATGGTTATCATCTAAAGAATCAAATCGAACTCCATTATCTAAGAAGATGGAAGCTAAATGAGGATGATCGTGAGCGGCAGCAAGATGAAGGACGGTTTGTTTCTGGGGTGTTAATTCATTAATAGCTCCACCTCCGGCTAACAGTAAATTGCGAACAATCATCTCTGACCTGTTGGAAGAATGAGTAACTGATATTCCAATTGTGAAACACAGTTTTTTAAAATTTGTTTTCATACATATATTTAAACTGTGAGTGTAATGGGCCTACTGGAGCCAAAGTGTGACTGTGACAACTTACTGTGCTCTTTCTGGTATTGTGTAAATAACTGTGTATATGGTGATGGTGTATCTAAAATGCTTGCTCTTATACTGCATTAATAACATGGTATTTACATAAAAAATAAGTTGAGACTTGCTGGGTAACAAGAAGCTTATCCTAAAAGAAATTTCTGTATATACACCCTGTTTTCTAGTTTTGAGCTTAGTAACTGCTCTCTTTCTTTTAATCTTAGGATTATATAACTGAGCATATGTGTACTGTATACATATTTTTTATACATTTCCCTATGCAATTCTAAGTTCATACAAAAATTCTAAAAGCTAAATATGATAAACTTATATAACTTTAAAATAATATGTTAGCGAACCCTGTCAGTGTTGCCAGATGAAGAGGTGTTAGGGATAACTGGTCTTGCGTTCGAGTATGCATATCAACATTAATGCTTAGTAGGAACAGCACGCTCTCAATATCCTTCTTCTGAATTGCAACATGCAAGAAGTTATGTCCCTTGTGATCATACTGAAATAAAAGTAATTAGCATTTAGAAAACCGTAATTTTAAAAAAGAACTATATTGCGAAGGTAATTAAATTAACTATGTACATATAAACAGCTATATTGCATAACAGAAAAGAAATATTCCTTGAATTATTCTCATTTTGCTTTGAAAGACAAATGTGCATACATTTGCTATATTATATATATATGCACTCACATGCTATACTGTAAATACTAGATACCTTACACTATCTGAGAAAAACGGTACTACATGCATGATAAAATATGGTAAATGACACTCTCTCAAGACTAGCTCAGTAGAAATGTATTTAACACCAACACGTAAACAATACCTGTTCAGCTGCTTTTGGTTCTCGATTTAGAATGGCCTGAGCTGCCTTATTATTCTTGCGAGACATGGCAGCAGCGAATGGAGTTACACCTGATTTATCTCGTAATGAGAGATCAAGAGCAGGGTGTGAAAGAAGAAGTGAAATGATAGTTGTGTGACAATTCTCAATAGCGTGATGAAGTGGTGTCTTGTTCTCTGCATCCTGAAAGAATATGGAACTGTATCACAAGAGCCGGGATTTGCCATAATACATACTTGAGGATATAATTCATATACAGTATACTGTATTTCAATTCATGCTTGCATGGTTCAGCAATACATTCATGTACTAAGATATACTATTTAGTAACCCCAAGAAAGGCATTTCAACAGGCTGTGTCTCATTGCTGTTGTTTTTGATTAGTGGAATATGGTGTACTGAGTAAAAGCTGCTGACCTGCAATATACATTGGGTGAGTGTGTTAGAATTTAGCATTTTTTTGCTTAGCCTCTTATCACATTAACTTTATATGGGATTCTGGGTGTTGATAATCTTTACAAGATGTGGTAGGTGCTGTGGCAAAGCGGTCTGAGGTTACAAAGGGTACTAGGGTAGCGATCACACCTGGCAAAACTAGAGTCCTTTGTAAGAAAGCATTGTCCTGGTCCTTAGTAGAAAAAGGAGCCATGACAAAAGCTAATCGCTCATCTCTACAAGATTCAAAGCGAAACTTACTCTTGCATTAACTTTTGCTCCATGTTCCAGAAGAGTCTGAACAGTGTCTTCCAGTCCCCAGGAGCAGCAGAGATGGAGAGGGCTCTGCAAGTCATTTGCTTCTTCTCCGCCAGAACCTCCTGGTCCGGGTTTTCTTACAGCATTGACGTCACAGCCACTCCTTATGAGGAAACACGCTATATCCTCTCTGTTCTCATCTGTTTTTAAAATATAATTCATATATAAAATATTGAAATATGATTTATATCACTTAAACATTTGTGCTAATAAATTTATTTTGCTGATTACTTCTTAGTTATATATGAATTTGATAGAATTAAATCAGTTAAGAGGTAAATTTTTTATAAACAATTTTCATGGTTCTATATCCAATAGCCTCTTACTTTCTTTGCCATGTGTCTTAGGATTTTGTATATCTTGTAAACTTTTACAGCTAATCATATCAGACAAATGAGATATTGTTGTAAAAAAAAATGAAGGCCTTTCTCCTGGTAAATGTGTGCAGTATATTTATACATGCAGTATATTTAATGCCGAGCCTGATATTAAATAGTAATTATTATTCTTAATATAAGTGCATATCTGCAGTCGTTATTCACAGTTATCTCTTGTATAAAGTCCTTTTGCAGCAATAAAATTATACTGAAGATGATTTTTCTGTAATGTCAAAGTTTCTGGTTTTGGAAATATATCCTAATACACTAAGATATTAGCGGATCTTCTGGTGAACAGGTATACAGGTTGGCTCAGACATCCTCCTTCCAAGAGGGATTATGGCCTTGTACATATATGTAGATTGAGCTGGGTATACACTAGAGAAAAATCAAATATCTTACCTATAGCTCTATGCAATAATGTCTGTAAGCATCCATCAGGTCCTTCACCCCAATTGTCTGTGTCTACGTGGTATCTGAAAGGAAAAAAATGATACCAAATCAATTACATAAAATGATGTCCCTAAATAACACATCCTATTTTTTCTAAAAGGTTTTCCCTATCCATGGAGAAGAAATAAAAAACACAGCATTCACATAACAGTTTCCTATTCATCCCTGCTAAGAGTGGGGGGCAAGAATACTTCATTCTCGTTACCCTGTGCGTCGTAAAAGCAACCTAAATAGGGCAGAGAGAGGGGACTGGGAATCTCTTCCTTTTTATTTGTTTCTCGAAAAGAGCCAAAGTATTTTGTTCTGACTCTGCCAACCCCCTTATAAGGGGGAATATGGCTAACGAATATAGACAGATTTATCATAGGATGGTGTGGTTGCCATACATTTTATTATAATCTACAAAAGTATACGTCTTAGCACTCACTGTACTAAAATGGAAGCAATATCCTCCTGCTTAGAATCAAGCGCTTGCCAGAGAGGAGGAGGAGTTGAATTTGGATGTGTTTGATCAGCTCCTTTTCCACACAAAAGGGCAACAATGGCTGATAAGCCCTCGTTTATACACATTTGTATGGGCGACTGACCATCTTGTGTTCTGTAAAACGAAAAAAAAAAAGAAAGATGAAATATAAATACAATAACCCCATTAGGTGGTTAAGAATACCGCCTCCATGTTCTCCTGTGTACTGTCAGAGTCGATTAAATTGGATGGAGTGAGGGGACTAGGTATCTTTGTATTTTCCTCCCACAGTGATTCAAGGTATTTTGCTTTGGGTTAACCACCCTACTTATAAAGAGGAGAGTGGCTTCTGTATATAGAAAGATAATCAGTGAAACTTGGATAGCAAATATGACCCCTTTAATGGCAAATCTTGTGAGACTATTTTAAAAGCTGCAAATATATCATTAACTGTCTAATAAATGGGAAGCTAATGATCTAATGTATCAGTTATATAACACATATAATTTACTGAGTTTAATTTCTAAGACTCACAACCTGAAATGGTAAAGTATACTCTAATCACCCCAGCTTCTTTGTTTTTTAAAAAGCAGTTCTTTATTGTGTTTTCTGAAAGGAAGAATATAAATTCACCCAAATGAAGCAAAGTTATGTTAATACTATAAAGACATACTGATATTCATATATCTTTTTCCTAATAAATCATAATGGGCAAAGACTAATTCTCATAAAGTATAACTTCAGGGATAATAACCTCAAGTTAACATCAGCACCATTATTGATGAGGAAGGTGGCCACTTGTATATCTCTAACTTCAATAGCCATGTGAAGGAGACTGCGTCCCTGTGAGTCTGTTGTGTTGATGTCAGCTCCTGCCTCTAACAGATATTTTGCAACTGTTATTTGACCTGTCCCTAGAGCAACTCCAAGTGTCGTCAGATCATCTGAATCTCGCAGGTTGAGATCAGGAATGATTGTGGAATCACACTTATTACTCTCACAGTACTCTGAAAATGAGAAAATATTGGAAGTATTTCAAGACATAGATCTCAGAAGTGCAGCGGTTACAGCACACGACTCGAGAAGTGACAAACTCGTGTTCGCATCCACCGGGGGTGTTAGGAAGGGCAAGCAGCCTTAATTCCCAAGCTCCTACATGTTTGTGCCTATCCCCTTTCGATCTGGGACTAATTGGGAAACATTAAACAGTGCATTATATATCAAGATAAAAACAACACAAAAAGTTCTTTACTACAAAATCATTAAAGTTTACAATGTACCATATTTAATAATAATCTTTGAAAGTCACTTAGAAAACAAGGATTTTCAATAAGCAGATCAAATGAACTAAAATACCTATATGATCCAATATAGCTCGTATGTCCTCTTCATTCTTGTTTCTGATGGCTCGATGCAAGGGAGTCTCACGGAAAGCAGCGATGGCTGTTGAAGACACTCCGGAATCTTCAGAAAACGGGTCAAGCGAATTTGTGGTCGGTGTGTTAGTGGGAGATGGGGAGTAGGTTTGCAAGTTGGGATTGGCTCCAATCTGTAAGTTTGAGGAAAGTTTACTACAGAAATGAGCTTTAAGGGTGCACAATGCCAGCGGGCGAAAAATCAATATAAAATTTTCTTGAAGAAATATAATATATAAGGCACAGCATTGTTGAACTTATACACTGGTAATGAAGTTAGGTTTTCATTCACTGTGTTAGCATTGGATATTAGAAGAAATCCGTAACTTAACACATCAATAATATTCATACACACCTGAAGTAAAGCCGTTGTGAGGGATGGCAGGCCAACCGTGCAGGACACATGGAGAGGTGTTTCGCCATCAGCATTCACAACGTTGCAATTGGCACCTTGGGTAGTCAAAAACAAACCAGCCTCCTCCAAACTCTCACGACTCACTAGGTGAAGCAACGATTCACCACTGGATCCTATAACCTATAGAAACCAAAGTTGAATAAGCAATTGCATTCCCATCTCATCTCATGAAGACTGCTTTGAACTGCACTGAAGGCTTCTTTCATGTTTAATTAAAATTATTTATAATTACCAAATGATGGTTGATTTTACATCACAGATTCCCTTTTCTACTGAGGGCAAGGACAGTACCTTCTTGAGAAGGACTTTGGTTATGGCAGGAGTGATCGTTACCCTGAGATAATGCCCTTTCTAACTTCAGACCGTGGCAGTCTGCGAACCTTCGACCTGAGGACTCAGCGTTGCGATCGTTACCACTTTACCACAGTGATATACCAAATAATGGTAGAAAGTAACTTTTAAAACACCTTTAGTGTGTTTATTAGGGTAGATAAACAATGCACATAATGCAATAGCTACAATAGAATTTATCAAACCGGAAGTTTTGTAAATGCAACTTACTTAACTACTTTACCCCTGCAACTGGATGTATCAAACAACAAGTTTTGTAAATGGAAGTTACTTTACTTTAAAAGATTGCAAAGTACCTCTGTGAGTTGGATGTAAATAAAATTACTTTAAAATAAAGATGCATAAAATTTCTCCTCCAGAGTCAGTGCAATAGCTTGGCCCAACGAAAAACCAAACTTAAGACCAAATATATACAAGAATCAAGGTCAGTAAACTATAAACTGGAATGAGTGACTATTACAACAGAATACAATTACTTTCTGAGCTTTTGTGTGGTCATTTTACAGCATGCAAGCGAAGCACAATACAATATTGTTTTACATCAATAAAAACAAAATTTTAAGCAGGAGAATTGGTATACACAGCAAAATATTCTAATCTGATTTCCAATAATTAGGAATATACACAAAGGGAGTATTGTGCATCTTACCCCACACATTCTCGAAGCATATGATTCTCCTCCAATCTTTTGTTAGCATGTCAAATCGTTTTACACGAATTACAATAAAATTCTTAACATATTCATATTTATGATCAAATGAATTACCTAGAATTCTCAGTACTTTTACATTTATGATAAAATAATACCTAAATTTCTCAGTATTTTTACATTTATGAGCAAATAAAATATCAGAATTCTTAACCTCTTCATATTTATGATTAAATAAATTACCAAACATTCTTAACATTTCCATATTCATGATCAAATAAATTACGTAAAAAGTATTGTGTATATATATATATATATATATATATATATATATATATATATATATATATATATATATATATATATATATTATATATATAAAACATGCAATATAAACATGGCATTATGTACTACAAATACATAAAAGCACAAGCAAATAAAAGCTAAAAAAAATAGACCAAGTAGTAGATTATATTATCAATAATCAATATGCCACAAAAGTAATATGATAGGATTTCAGAGTAATTTTACAGCAAAAAGTGAAACCAATATTATCATTGGATTCGTTATCTCATGGAAGAGTGGACAAGGTCCAAAAGCTATAGCAATAACTTTAACAACTGTTACTACTAAAATCTATCACTACAACAATTCGACCAACCATTCAAATAAGTAACGTTTATGTGGTAAATGTGTCAAGGATCATCCTGAATGTATCACGATGCACAAACTGTGGAGAACCACTTCAATAAAATCTGGCTATTCATACAATAACACAAAAACAAAAAAGATTTCAGAATATTCGTGAACATTCCTCAGAGAGCTAGAAGTAAAGATATTTCAGGCTCAAGAGCTTTGGAACAAATGGTGGGTTGACACAAACACTGTCTGAATGCATTTGCGAGCATATTTGCACAAGAAAAAGTTACTGTCGTCACAACAGTGAATGAGAAGGATATTAAGAGCAAGCAAAATTAAATAACAATACTAACAGGCAAAAATTAATAAAAAGGGTGGATACATTTTCAAATTTGCCTACAGTTACTGGGTGTCCTAAATGTGTAGAAATAGCATATAGATAAGGTACAGTATATCTAAGGCAAATTTTAAAATTCATTTTCATATATCTATCTATAAAAAAATCGTGAAAAGACACTGTGGTGTACAGCTAAATTTTTCTTTTTATTATTGTGATAAGTATTAATTACTTATACAGACCTAGGGACAATACTGTACTCTAGAGAATATACTAGAAAATATGTTAATTAGCATAAAAACTACAGAATTAGTTCTGGACATTGAGTTTTACTTGAAAACATACTCTAACAAACAGGAAATGCTTAAACATTTTTGAATTTCAAACAGCATTTCTGATAAGGAATTCAAACCAAACCAATAGCAGCATTATGTCCGCAGTAATGGATCATAAACATCCACTGAAAGTTAATATAAAAACCTTAGCAAACCACAACAAAAAAAATTAATACAAGGCAATTACTGAAGTACACAAGAAAATAAAGAACTCTTCAAACAGAAACAGGGGAAAAGCCATCCGGGGACTGTGGTAGCACAGTCGATTCGTAAAATGACAGAGTTGCTATTGAGCCCACCATGAAGCAATAGGAAGGGCAACTATCCTTAATTCACCAGATCTATCTTGTCTGTGTCTGTGTCCACCCCCTTCATGGGGATTACTAGTGACATAAAACGGTAAAAGAAAAAAAAAATATTCAGAAAAATACACTTACAGCATCTGATGACGCTCCTTTCTTAATCAATAAGGCAGCAAAAGAGAATTCACTGAAGTCAGTTGTGCTCGTCAGAGCATACCACAGGGCAGGATAGCCAGCTTTATCGCGTAATTCCAGACGAAGAGTATCATGATTGATGAGCATTTGGAATACTTCTTCCCTTCCTCCTTCAACAACTAAGTGCATGACTGTCCTGATTAACAAACACAAGAGTAATTCATATTTAACATTGTGCATTTGATAAATGTATAAGAACACATGGATCATATACGTAAATGTACAGTTGTCCCTCATCTTACAACGATAACTGTCTCCGACACCTCCTGTGTATGTTAAAAATCGCTTAATTTCAAAACCCTTCTATAAGAGCGTCTATATTTTGCATATACTGTATTCTATTTTCAACCTCCTGTATACTTTGAATTATGTCTAGAATACTGCACTGAACTTAACCTTTGCCTAACTCGATCAAAATCTATGTAAAAATAGTACTGTTGGTGTAAAAAAAAAAAAAAAAAAAAAAAAAAAAAAAAAAAAAAAAAAAAACGATTTTTTTTTTTTGCTTTTCAATAATATATATTTAAAAGCATGTAAGATGAGGAACAATTTGGCTGCAATACCCCATATAGGGAGGATGGCCAAGTCACAGCACACATTCACCAAACACTTATACCTAAATCACTCATCTTAGCTCTTTGGGGATAAAGTACTGCCAGGCCTCCTCCCCAACACCTTGCTTAGGTCACCTGCAGAGAAAGTGCTCAAGGAACTTCTATATATGATACCCAAAAGCATAATATATAAAAGCTATTGAGTGACTGATAAGACAAAGTGTCTGAGACAGAAGAAAGGGAAATAAAGGCAATGCTATTGCGATATTTCTCAAAGTAGATTTTAACAAACAGAAAAATTAAACATTATGAAAGGACACACAAACATATAAGTAAAGCAAGTTTTGTATTATATCCCATCATGTTTTCAAGTATATACAATATTTGCAATAATAATGAGCAGTAAAGAAAATTTATAGATAAATTACTGATTTTATTTAGCTAGTAACAAGAATTTTAAATTATATTTCAGCAATTAATATGGGAGGCGCAGTTGCTCGGTGGTAGAGCGCACAAGTTGGGAAGTGACAAGTATGACATTCATGAGATTGATCCCTTTGAAAGGTGTTAGGAGGGGTATCAAGACTTCATCCTCCAGCTCCAAAATGTCTGTGTCAATCCCTATTAGATTAAAGACAAATTGCCACACATAAAACTGCAACAAACTTTGGAATTAATTTCAACATTTCAGTACCAAAATCATTCAATACTTACTTCATATCCTTGTCTTGGATATTAGGATCAGCTCCCTTCTCAAGCATGGCACTAGCCACTTTGACCATTTCTTCTCTAACATCTTTGGCAGTGTATTTCTGACTCACAAGGGTATGTAAAGGCGTCCTGCCATCGCCAGGCGTTGCAACATTCACAGAACATCCGTGTTCCATCAGGAAGTTTGCAGCATAGGAATCACCTAATGAAAAATATAATTTATATATAACACCAACAGAATTTAACCTTGATTATTTATGAAATACATCTGTTTTTCATGCCAAAAAATCATGCACAAACACAAGATTTATATAGTATCAGATTATGAGAGGGAAAGAATGAATACATAATTAGGCATGCATAAATCATACCAGCATCACGTGTTGTCACATTGACAGAACATCCATGAGCCATTAAATAGAAGGCAGCAAAGGCATCGCCTAAAAAATCATACAATGAGTAATCAGTGACACTTAAGGTGATGAAGCTCAGTGTTAAAATCAATCAAAAGAGTGAAAACAATAATTATTTTGCAAAACAGTAAATATAATCAGTACATATCTAATAAAAATCTAAGTCTGAAAACACTGACTGTACAGTAAATTCTGAAACGTACAATAAAAAAAATTATGGTTATTCCGTTTTTAAGAGAAACACCAAAATTTGCACAGAGGACAGATATTAAGAGCATTTAAATAAAAATATAAGAAACTCATATTTAAAGTTAACAAATAATCAAAGTAGATACAGTACAGTTCAAAGTCAAATAAACTGCGATTTATTCTTGGCATGACAGTTGCTGCAATATAAACTAAGCACGATTTTGTGTCCACCCCCATTTGAACGGGAACTAATAGTGACACATAAAAAGGTGCTTTTGCATTTCACAGGAGTATAACTTATATATGGCAATAACATATATGTTTGCTATATTTATCTAAAATCTAATATATTAAGTATGGATGACATCAAAATACAAGATTAGAGATGCAGCTATGACTTAAACAATTCTGCTGTAACCAAAATTCTTGCTAATAATTACTAGAATGTAGTATTCACAACAATTTTGTAAGCATACATAGTGGATAAAATCTCGGATCTTGCAAAGAAGGGTAATCCCCAGAACTCCATGTAAAATTAAATAAACTCTGTAAATTGTTAGAATAGATTAGGTCAGGTCAGGTTAGGTGACTTGCCTTGTAATTATGAATAACCCTAGAGCACCCTGGGGTTATCCTTCTATACAAGATTCAAAATCTTTATGCAGTCCAATCTAAAGCCGTACAAGAGACGCCACTCCCACAGTGATCTGAATCAACTCCAAAAAGCAAAGAGGTGCAGTAATCATTCTTCATACAAATTAATTTTTCAAACGAAGGATCAAACATTTCTTAACACAAAGTTCCTTTATAAAAATACAACATACAAAATGTCATAAAAAAAAAAGAAGTGCATACCTAGAAACACATCATAACAAATACATGTACCGTATAGGCACGAGAAAAATAGCAAATAAGAATACTGTACTTGATTACCTCTACGGACAGCACGATGAAGGAGCGAAGCACCAGTCGGATCTGTGATGGTGACAGAGGCCCCGTGTTTCAGAAGAGTATCTGCTATACTACGTTGTCTTCCCATGAGTGCTAAATCTAGGGCCATGTCTCCTTTCTCATCTGCTTCGTCCAGAACAGCTGGCAACTGCAAAAAGAAGTAATCTAAGCCAATACACAATAGAATTTACTGTTTAAGAAACTTGGGTAAAAAAATATTGCTGTTCACTGTATACGCAATTTGGGAAACTGAACTAGATATAAATCACAATCCAAGCAATAACTGGTCCAGTGATACTGCTGTTCACTGTATATGCAATTTGGGAAAAACACTCTATATATAAATTACAATACAGTACAGTACAGTATATACAAAAACTGATCCACCAATACTGCTCCTCAATATTACCAATACAATTTTGCATATATCTGTTAATCACAGAGGATGTGAGGAGCTTACAAGAGAAAATATGTTACTACATTTAACGAGTGACAGTGGGCAGTGTTGAAGAAAATAGGTATACTGTATATGATATTACTCTTTCCTCATGATGGGAACTGCCATAGTGCAGTAGTTAACGTACTAAACTCGGGAAATGACAAGAGCCGTGGTTGAGCCCACTGAAGGACGGCAGGAAGGGCAGTCAGTCTGAATTCCCCAGTGCAAACCTGTCTGTGTCCACACCAATAATACGGATTCAGAGTGACATAAAAAAAATTGCAAACAAATTCTCTCCTAATGACAATCAGATAATAAGAACCAAATTTGGATATTTCTTAGCTCTGGCACCATAATTATGGCCAAATGCCCTTCCTGATGCCAATCACTGGCCATCAATTTTCATTTAAAATATATCAAACAATTTTTTTTAAGTTTTAGGTCACAATTAGTCCTCAGTCAAATTGGGGTGGACAAAGACAACCTGGAACCATGGGATTTATAATTAGATCCCCTTCCTAACACCATACGGCAGGATCAAACATATGCTAGGCTACCACGGAGCTACCGTGGTCCCCAATCAATCAGAAATAAAATAGAAATAAAAAATACAAAATAATGATGTGATAAAGTAATAATAGTACATTCTTGTAACATATATATAGAGATTAAACCAAATGGCTGAGATAAGTGTCAGGCTAACTTATGTTCTTAATATGCAATATATTGTGCTGAAGGTCATTTATATATTCCTTACTGTTTAACGATAACACGACGTTTACAGAACATAAGATCCTAGTCCACATTCCCTGTGGGTGACCAATGCAGGGTGGTGGGGAGGGACAGTTGCAGTCATTCATCTCCAGGGAGATAAGAGGAGTAATCGAAGTGCATTGGCTTCGGCTGAATGCGTGCTTTGACTTGGCCACCCTCTTTGCTCGTGGGATTACAGCCATTGTTTATGTATGTAAAGAACATATCTATGCTTATTTATCTTTGATAGTTGAAGAGTATTCGGGTGCATTCAACACCTGATTTGGGTGAATTCAGTAAAGAAATATCGCAAAACATGAAAATGTTATACAACTGACGTTTAAATACATATATTTCTTATTAAATGCATTGCTATTATTAAGACATCATTGCAGACTACCTTACACAACTGCATTGTGTTTATTGAGAAATTATTGAGAGATCTTATGATTAAATGAATAATATAATGCAATGAAATGAGATCTGACAAAGTTAATGTCTTTGTCAGGAGAATAAACAAAGAAACTAAATGATCCGCACAATGTAGGAGGCAGAGACCACGAGCCATGTAATGGTCTTAATGGACTGTGAAAAAGTAACAGCTGATTCTCTCTCTCTCTCTCTCTCTCTCTCTCTCTCTCTCTCTCTTATCTATTTATTTATCTGAAGAAGAAGAAGAAGAAGAAGAAGAAGAAGAAGAAGAAAGGAGGAGGCATAAAAAGGAGGAGAAGAAGAAGAAGGAGAATTAAAGGAGGAGACATAAGAAGAAGAAATAGTGCTCGAGTATCAAAACATCTCATCCAACATTACAGTAGTCTATACACAGAGGGTCCTCTCTCCCAACAATGGCAAGAGTTTTACGCCTTAGCGATTTCGGCCTAACATATCTTAGTATTCAAACGTAGAACTATTTATCATCGACGCCCAAGTAGGTTTTTCCTTGCCTATGAGGCATGTCATTCAAATTACCCAAGGCAACAATCTCTCTCTCTCTCTCTCTCTCTCTCTCTCTCTCTCTCTCTCTCTCTCTCTCTCTCTCTCTCTCTCTCTCTCTCTCTCTCTCTCTCTCTCTCTCTCTCTCTCTCTCTCCATCAATCTATCTCTTTCTCAGATCACATGACCGATTACGGAAGCGAGGAAAGAGGCTGGCGTCAGAGATGGCAAAGAGAGTAAAATACCAAAGGCTGGCGTCAGTATGCACACACACATAGAGAGAGAGAGAGAGAGAGAGAGAGAGAGGAGAGAGAGAGAGAGAGAGAGAGAGAGAGAGGAGAATGGTTGGCGCCAGAGAGAGCCAAGAGAGGAGTACCACTGCTTGGCGTCATATGCCACACGATTTTGCCTGCTCTCTATTCCACAAGTTGCTCTCCCTCATATAGCCACCACTCAACAACCCACAGTCCAATATATCATAAGCACCCACCCACTCAGATATATATCCATCTTTTTCCTCATACTCCTCCTCCCCCTCTTCCTCCTCCTACTCTTCGCATACATGCAATGCCCCCCCCCCTTTATTGCATTCTCTGCATTTGTTTTGCTCTCGTTTCCTATCTAAACGATTTATTTTGAGTATGTACATATAGATTTACTAAATAAGTCTGATACACAATAAGGGATACTAAAAGCTGCAGTGATGCAATAATCTGGTCTTCATTCATCTGGGATAAATATATGTTCAAAATTTGAAGATGCTACACACACACACAAATATATACACATACATACACAAACGCACATACACACGCACACACCCACACGTACGCACGCACGCACACACACACACACAGAGAAGGTAGATCAACAGTAACAAACTTATTAGAATTTTATGATGAGGTAAGCCAAATCTTACAGGAAAGAGAGGGCTGGGCAGATTGCATATTCCTAGACTTCCAGAAAGCGTTTGACATTGTTCCACATGGGAGACTTATTAGGAAGCTGCAATCAATGGCTAGAATAGGTGGAAATGTTTTGGAATGGATAAAAACTTACTTAGAAGGAAGGGAACAGAGGGTTAGAGTAAGACACTCAGTGCCTGAATGGAGAAGAGTTAGTAGTGGAGTTCCACAGGGTTCAGTTTTAGGGCCACTTTTGTTCCTTGTATATGCAAATGACCTACCAGAGTCTGTAAATTCATTCATGAATATGTTTGCAAATGATGCAAAGATTGTGAAAAAAGTAAAAAACGAGAACAATGGTAGAGAACTTCAGGAGGATCTAAATAATCTGCATGAGTGGTCAGAAAAGTGGCTAATGAAACTCAATACTTCAAAATGTAAGGTAATGAGAATGGGTACAAGTGCAAGAAGGCCCAAGTTTGACTACTCGGTGGCTGGAGTACAACTTCAAGAGACAGAAAATGAGAGAGATCTAGGAGTAAACATACTGGCAGATTTGTCTCTAGAAATACATATAAATGGCATAGTAAGGGCAGCATATGCATTCTTATCAAATGTAAGGGTAGCCTTCGGGCACATGGACAAGGAAATGTTCAGAAATATTTATGTAACCTATGTGAGGCCAAAACTCGAATATGCAGCCCCCTTTTGGAATCCGCACTTGAAAAAGCACATAGCTAAGCTTGAAAAAGTTCAAAGACATGCCACGAAACTGGTGCCAGAAATACGCAATCTCATTTATGATGAGAGGCTGAGGGAATTAGACTTACCATCACTCGAAGCTAGAAGAGTGAGGGGGGATATGGTGACAGTCTTTAAATTCCTTCATAGTTATGATAGAGTGGATAGGGATCGATATTTTGATATGGCTGGCTCTAGAACTAGAGGTCATAGTTTGAAGCTTCGTAAGAAAACTTCTTTGCAGGATGTAAGGAAATACTTTTTCAGTGTAAGAGTAGTTGATAATTGGAATTCGCTAAGCGAGGAGGTAGTTAATGCTCTATCAATCCATAGTTTTAAGGACAGGTATGATAAGTATCACTAAGTATAAAATGGAACCGATGAGGAGACGGGAAGATACGAGCTTTGGGCTCTTTCCCGTAAACACAATTAGGTAATCACACATGCACTGGAGAGGAAGATGTGTATACAATGCACACACACACATGCACTGGAGAAGAAGATGTGAAAATAATGCAAGTTACTACATAAAGCTCTTTCCTGTGAGCATAATTAGGTAATCTCACACACATTATGACCACAAGCTGACATCACAAATGAGTAAAAAAATATAAATGCCTCTCCAACGGGAGGATCTTAGTGTCCAAAAATATGTGAATAATACACAGATAAATATATAGAAAAACTATTACAAAATAAAACCAACTCGCGTAACTTATGATAAAAGATCTCATTCAGAATGAGATCATCATATAAAGAATGCACAATGCATTCTTCAGAGAATGCATTGTGTGAGCAATACAGGAAGCTACAGCCTATTCTAAATAATATTTAAGATACAATATTACATTAAGTATTTATGTCACAATGACTCCTCATGCGAATGGAAGAGAACTGATAGGTTGTAGCTGGGCGATTAAGACTAGATGCCCTCCTTAATGCCCAGCGGCGGGATTGAACTTGTGTTGGTCAGGTTTGTCAATTCTCGACTCGTGCACTCTACCACTGAGCTATCGCGGTAACTCTTTTTTTAGTGTTAATTAATTAATTGTTTGAATACGTAAAAGTTTAATTCTCAATATCTATGAACTTTACACCTTTCACATCTGACGTTTGAGTCGTAAACCATAAATCCACATGGCAGAAAATTTTTTCGTTTATAGTGATCTTTCCATTTTATATGAGTCTCTTATACTTAGTTCTACTTGTCAAGTGTTCCTTTCCAATTCGAAGAACCCCTTTTATACCTCTCTCCCAATAGTGTCAACTCTCCTCCAAATTCCCTCACCCCATTTTATATGAGTCTCTTATACTTAGTTCTACTTGACAAGTCTTCCTTTCCAATTCTAAAATCCCCTTCTATACCTCTCTCCCAATTACATCAACACCCCTCCAAATTCCCTCACCCCATTTTATATGAGTCTTTTATACTTAGTTCTACTTGTCAAGTCTTCCTTTCCAATTCTAAAAACCCCTTCTATATCTCTCTCCCAATAGTTTTATCTCTCCTCCAAATTCCTTCACAAACTAACTAGAAGAGTAGTATAAAGTACATCTCTTCCTAGAGTAATAAATCTAGAGCACGACCTAATGGCTGCAATTCCGCCTATTCCCATAACAGCTCTGAAACTGGCAATAAATTTTACAGAGGTTTGTGGACTTAAAGTAAGAACAATTTGCAATAAAACTATGCTGGAGAATACAAGAACAATGGGGATGATGTAATGGAACAGAACAATACCATAAAAGATCGAATCTTTTTTTTTTTATTTCTTTAAGACCAATTTGTCATTAGGTTATGCTGGAGAATATAAGACCACTAAAGCACATGTTCTAATGATGCAATATAGTAATAGCATACAGAAGTTGGTCTTTATGTAGTCACCGTGGTTCAAGAGGTAGCGTCCGCGACTCTGAGGCGTCAGGTCGAGGGTTCGTGCCCCGTCACGGTCTGAGGTTAGTAAGGGCATGCACTCAGGGTAAGGATTACATCTGCCAAAACAAGTCCTTCGCAAGAAAGCAACCGTCCCAGCCCTTGGTAGAAAAGGGAGTCCGTGACGTAAAACCAGAACAAACAGAATTTGGTCTTTAAAATTTTTTTTCTAAGGGGACAATTTGTATTTAGACAATGCAGGAAGGTAATATATACTAGTAAAGACATTCTAATATAAAGACAGTGTTTTTTTTTTCCAAAGAACAAATTGCAGTCAGACTATACCGGAGAATAAAAAAAAAAAACACTTGAATATATATTCTAATGATGAAAAATAGCAGTAATATAGAGACCGTTTCTATTTTATTTTTCCACAAATAATCTGCAATCAGCCTATGTTGGAGAATATATGAACATTAGAGCAGATATTAATATGGAACAGAAAAAGTAGCTATTTAAGATCGTTAATTATTTTGTATTTAATTTGGAAGCAAGAATCATGATAATAACAGCAAACAAACAAATATTCATAAACAGACCGTTGCATTATAACGAAAAAGGTTTTATATGCATAGTTGTAGCTTACTGCACTTACAAGCTAATTAAGCATCGCAGTAGCGTCTGCGACTCTGAGGCGGCAGGTCGAGGATTCGCGCCCCGTCACGGACTGAGGTTAGTAAGGGCATACACTCAGGGTAACGATTACATCTGCCAAAACAAGTCCTTCGTAAGAAGGCAACCGTCCAAGCCCTTAGTAGAAAAGTGAGTTCGTGACGTAAAACCGAATCCAATCCAATCCAGAGGAATGAATATTTTACATAAGGCTCCAAGACACCATGCTTCAGATATCTCCTTTAATGGCTGACCTTCGGAAGCTCGTATACCAAGGCAGAGGGGACTGCATACAGAAGATAATTTCTGGTGAAGTGACCTGTACCCTAAAGGGAGAAGCTCTCTCTATACACTCTTCAGTGGTTCAGTGGAGATATCTGAGGCAAGGTGTCTTGGCACCTGTGTTAAATATACACTCATCACTGATGTTAAATCATAATGTACAGTATCCTGAGAAATTTTTTCCCCATATATATATATATATATATATATATATATATATATATATATATATATATATATATATACACAAACACACACACAGTTTTTTTTTATCTCCTGTCAAACACGAACGCATTAAACTATAATAGTCTCATCGCATGCACTAAAAACGAGATACTGTCGTGCAAGTCTCTTTCATGAGACATCGGAGTTTTTCGTCTTTCTTTCAGGAGTTTTTAAGTTCAGAGATTGGGGTTATTCATGGGGCAAGTTCATTATCTAAATGGTTAACTGGGCAAATCAGCTGCGGCTGTCGGGTCTCAAGGGTGATAAAGTAGCTCACTTACCTTACCATGTAGATGACCTAAGGCCCTAAGCAGTGTGGTGTGGGTATGGGGGAATGGGCGTAGGTGGTGACCCTTTACCCCCAAAAAGCTAAGAGGAGAGGATGAGGTGAATTAGCCTCTAATAAATGTGTGCTTTGACTTGGCCATCATGCTTTCATGGGGATTGAGGTCATTGTCAGGTAAGTTTTAGCTTTAATATTATCATTTCTTACTTTTTGGGTCACTCTTGTAGCTTTCGTGTTCTGTTCAGTATTTTACTTGCTTACTACAATTACCATTCGTTCATGTCAACTTTTTTCATCATATTTTCTTGAAAGTTTTTAAACGAGTAGAATTACCTCCAATATAGCTTGCACTCCATGAGATTTACTGAATATAATAATAATAATAATAATAATAATAATAATAATAATAATAATAATAATAAAAAAAATAATAATAATAATAATAGCAACAATAAAAATAAAAATAATGACGATGATGATGATGATGAAAGCAACAACAAAAAATTATAATAATAATAATAAAATTAATAATAATAAATAAAAATACGAATAATGACAATAATAATAATAATAATAATAATAATAATAATAATAATAATAAAAATAACAGCAACAACAATACCAATAATATTACAGAGGCATTATAATAAATAATGAAGGTACAATATAATACAATGAGACAATGATCAGCAAGCCACACAGCATGCCTGTGAGAGTAGGTCGATACTCTCTGATGTCTAATTACCATTAAGAGTAGCGTGAAACAAACCCCATTTACAGAGGTCAACAAACCTCACTCTCGCGTGTATACTAACACTAATCCCCCTTTATTCCCCATTCCCCATTTATCAGCATTAAGGGGGGTTTACACGGTCAAACGGTTCGTCGAACGCGGTTCGACAGACAAGTGTTTGAAGTGATGTTCGAACGTGTGAACGGGGTATTTGGTTGTCGAACACGTTCCGTGTTCGACAACCAAATACCCCGTTCACACGTTCGAACATCACTTCAAACACTTGTCTGTCGAACCGCGTTCGACGAACTGTTTGACCGTGTAAAGAGCCCTTTAGTTTTTTTTATTTTTTTCAGTAGGAGTGTTTTAGACCAACCGGACAGGTTCAGACCATACCGATATTACCACTTCAACTATTATATTCCACTTATAATTATCAACATTCAAGTTTTTTTTTTCCCTTTGATCGTAGGAATGTTTTCCACTAACCGGACAGACCATTAGATTTAATTTCTTGGGAACAGAGAAATAGCATTTATTAACATTTTATGAGTCCCATTTGATAGTAGGTGTGTATTCCACTAACAGCATAAACCCGTAGTTTTCATATTTGTTTTTGGGGGGAATGAGTGTTTTCCACCAATCGGATAGACCAATTGTTTTTTTTTTTTTTTTTTTTTTTTTGCGAATAGAGAAATTAAAGGGAATGAATGGGCTCTTAAACCTGAGCAATTATTATAATATACTAAGTGCATTACCATAATTTTATATGTATTTTAATGTCTTCTAATATGTCTAAATGACTACTCTCTCTCTCTCTCTCTCTCTCTCTCTCTCTCTCTCTCTCTCTCTCCTCTCTCTCTCTCTCTCTCTCTCTCTCTCTCTCTCTAGCACTTTTCATTAATTCATATATATATATATATATATATATATATATATATATATATATATATATATATATATATATATATATATATATATATATATATAATTTGCTGTGCAAAATCATCATTCCGTTTAACACCAGCTATCTGTTTTAGTATGTTAATGTTGAACCATCACCATATTCAGGTATATATATATTAAAAAAAAAAAAAAAAAGTCTACGAAAATGTCAAATGCATTTATTCCATATAATGCACAAATAACATAAAGAGTGACAATAATCCTTAGTTGACATAAATATGGTCAAATATAAAATGTGAAGCGCAAATCTGTATATAAGAAGGCGTGCATGCGCAAACATATTCCCGTGAACAGTCACTGGCTTAATGAGAGAGAGAGAGAGAGAGAGAGAGAGAGAGAGAGAGAGAGGAGAGAGGAGAGAGAGAGAGAGAGAGAGATTCTTATACATTAAGAATATAACACCATCAACAACAACAATAATACCAATAATAATAATAATAATAATAATAATAATAATAATAATAATGATACTAACTAATCAGCATAGTCTACCTTACCAAATCAAATATGCATTCTACTGTAAATATTGCATATCAGAATATAAATTATGCACACACTGAGGGAGGATCAATGTAAGG
>JAXCGZ010009556.1:135000-138137 GCA_037179515.1 Halocaridina rubra
AGACAACTTAATAAAAAAAAATATAATTATACTAATACATGTGTATATAATTAAAATAAATAAACATTTGTTTACAATATACAGAGGTTATAAATACAGAAATTGAAATGATACAGAGATGAAATTAATTTAAAAATTAAATACACAGACGCTTGAATAATAAAGGGTAAATTTAAAAATATGAAAAAATATTATATAAGCAAAATTAAAGACAGATGAATAGTTAATACATAAATAAATACATAAATACAAAGTATACCAACATTTTCTAATTTACGCTGGTGATCAGTACAGGAATTAAAAAAATTAAATGAAAAACAGTATTACATAAAAAAAAATGGAAAAAAGTATTACATTAATGAACACAAACGACAGCTGAATAACAAATAAATAAACATAAATAAAGTAAAATAAATATAAAAAAATTTACAAATATTATAAAATAAATCCATATATTAAAATATATACCAAATGAAAACGTAAGTTTACAAAAATTATATTAAAAATACATAAATCAACTGGATTTGAGCATAAAACTTACTAATGACTGCGATAACATCAATACATTAAATAAACAAAAAGACGGAAATGAAAAATGAAAAATATAGGGGTTGATGTACTGAGATAGTAAAAAACAGAAAAAAAAATAATGAATAGATGTAACAATAGGAGGAAAAATATTCATTAGAAAGAAGAATTACAAGATGTTACAATAGGGTGGAAAATGTATTCAGTATAAATATGAAGAAGAAGAAGAAGACAGTAATCAATGCAAATAATAAGAAGAAGAAGAAAAAGAAGAATATTCAATACAAATAAGAAGAAAAATAAGAGTATTCAATGCAAAGAACAAGAAGAAGAAGAAGAAGAAGAAGAAGAAGAAGAAGAAACAGTGTTCAATGCAAAGAAGAAGAAGAAGAGTATTCAATGCAAATTACTCGAAGAAAAAGAAGAAGAATAAGAAGATACTGATATCGATGAAAAAGAAGCAAAAAATAAAAAGATACCACCTAAACACACAATCATGCAAACCGCGCCAACACCCACACCACCTACGAACTGTGTATGGTACTACCTTCATCCATCACTCTTCTCGGAAAACTGTACCGCAAGCTTTGTGATTCATGAGCCATTCAAATGCAGACACAAATCATCTCTGCGTCTAAAAATTCGCATTTTGACTCACATTATCATTCACCAGCATGGGTCCACTTGATTCTATAGAATCCTGGTCCAGTGATTCTTCTTCTTCTTCTAATGGGATAGGATAGGGGGGGGGGGGATGATTCACTGCAGCATGTTCGTTCCAAGAGGGTACAGAGACTGAATCATCATCGGTAAGAGAATCCCAGATCTTCTTCCATGCAGGAGATCGATGTTAAAAAGATCTCGTTTCTTGTATGGACATGATGAAAGACAAACGTGTAGGAGAACGAGTCCGTAAAATTTGGTTGGCAGTAAGAATGGTTTTATAGTCTCAAGAATGGAGAATTTTCACATCCACGCTTAATCTATGTAGTAGCAGTTTACAGTTTATACACACACATTAACACACACACACAATAATGCCGTTTTGCAGCTCACCTTAAATATACACTATTCTATTCTTTATTAATAATTACAAAGGCCATCATTTTAATACGTACTCTCGTATTAAAGTAGGACATATGTGTTCACGTTTTATATGTCACTGAGAATCTCCATTATAGGGACGGAATCAGACGGAGTGTGGCTGGAGGCCCTTCCTAACGCCCAACGGTGGACTTGATAACGGGACAAAACTCCCGAATCAAGAATTCTAACCATTTATATAAAGTGGTCCCCAATTACGTCGAAAACCTGAGACTTAAACGAAGTGTGTTGTACAGACTTTCCTGTCCCGAAGAGTAATTACCTAATTGTGCTTACGGGAAAGAGCCCCAAGTTCGTAACTTCATGTGTGTGCGTGTGTGTAAGTACTTAAGGGAAAAAGCCCTATGCTCGCACTCTGTGTATTTTTATTCCAAACAGAACCTACTAGCCTCATTCTCGCTGTTAAAAGCAGTAACTTCCTACACAGCATTTACCTCCAATTAAAGTTATCGATTAAAGAAAGCAATACTTCATACTTTGAACACTACTTGCAATTCTCTCTCTCTCTCTCTCTCTCTCTCTCTCTCTCTCTCTCTCTCTCTCTCCTCTCTCTCTCTCTCTCTCTCTCTCTCTCTGAATAGCTTAGAGACAGAAAGACAGAGATGGAGAAAGTGTTCCAAAACAATACCAAAAATGGCGAAACTGATCACGAAAATAGGTTACAGATGCTGTAAAAGAAGACGGAATACAAGGTAAAAGAGAAATGGTTTATGCAGAGAGGAGGAGAGAGAGAGTGGAGAGAGAGGGAGAAGAAGAGAGAGAGGAGAGGAGAGGAGAGGAGGGAGGAGAGAGCTGAGAGAGAGAGAGAGAGAGAGAATATTACTAAATACAAAACATCACATAAAATTGTTGTGTGAATTACTCAGAAGATTTCTGCATCATCGCTTACTCATACATGTGGAAAAACTCGATAAAATCCAGCCTCTCTCTCCACCCACATAAAGCACAGTTAGTCAGCTTTCTCACATTGTATCTTCCTCTCCAAATATATAGGTCGCGTGCGGCCGTTGCTGGAATACACAGCCTAACTTATATCTTTTTCTACCCAAAACTCACGATTTTACCATCTCTCTCACACTTGATCAATAAAAGCAATCAAGGAGATTTCACTTAGAACATTATATGACCTGCTGCCCATGACTAAAGTTACTAAACATCTAAAGCCATCCTCCAATGGCTAGTAAATGACAGAACTGTCGTCATTTTATATCGATGGCAGTCATTGTTTTTAAGGTTACAACAGGCGGTTGATGAGTGCAGACGAGGTAGGCTCGCTGCCAGACGTATGACTTCTTCCAGAGAATTCTTATTAATGTGCCCGTGTGATACCGCCTTCATCATGAGCTTTAGTTATGAAGGCTATCGCTATTATTAGTAACGGTGTATTAATGAACGCAATTAAAATCGCGATTAAGCATTTACTAGTGTAACCCCAATTAAATGCTCTTATAGGGCAAATTTTTCCCACATCAATCAAAATACAATTCCATGCAGAATTTTACAAT
>JAXCGZ010009557.1:0-60000 GCA_037179515.1 Halocaridina rubra
CGATTATTATTATTATTATTACTATTATTATTATTATTATTATTATTATTATTATTATTATTATTATTATTGTCATTATTTACTCTAAAACCAGGTTTTTTCTATTTGATAATGCTTAAAAGGGTAAAAGTATCAATATATATATATATATATATATATATATATATATATATATATATATATATATATATATATATATATATATATATATATATCTATATCTATATATATATCTATATATATATCTATATATATATCTATATATATATATATATATATATATATATATATATATATATATATATATATATATATATATATATATATATATATATATCTATATATATATATATATATATATATATATATATATATATATATATATATATATATATATATATATATCTATATATATCTATATATATCTATATCTATATCTATATCTATATATATATATATATATATATATATATATATATATATATATATATATCTATCTATCTATCTATCTATCTATCTATCTATCTATCTATCTATCTATCTATCTATCTATCTATCTATCTATCTATCTATCTATCTATCTATCTATCTATCTATCTATCTATCTATCTATCTATCTATCTATCTATATATATATATATATATATATATATATATATATATATATATATATATATATATATATATAGAGAGAGAGAGAGAGAGAGAGAGAGAGAGAGAGAGAGAGAGAGAGAGAGAGAGAACCAATGTCTTACCTGTTTTGGATGGAGTCTCGATTTCGTTTATGGTATCTTTAGAACGCGTTTTACTATACACAAAAGTTCCTTCGCTCTGAATTATGACATAAACCATAATAAGCAATGGATATATTTTAAGTGATACCATATTTAAATGTAGGTCAGATAAAGCTTATTAATCTATTTATAAAAACAAAGGAATCTAAGGATATTTTAGATATATCTTGAGAATTGCTTAAATCAAGATCAGCCAGGTAGATTTTTTCTCACTCTGGAAAGTATCAGCTGATGGGATGCAAATTTTAAGATGTGATGCAAATTATAGTTTTATTACAAACTATCTGTAAAACTTCCCCACAAATTACTTAATGTTTTCCCCTTTAGTGGCTAGTTCTTAGTTAAGAGGAACTTGTAAAATATATAAGCATTGTTAGGTATGGTGAAAGCGTAATCGAACGTGCGTAGAACACGACGCGTACGGTAAGATTGACGTGCGCGCCATGTCTCTTAAGCATATTTATAGGTTTCGTTAACGCTAAATTAAAAACCCCGTGAAATAGTTTAAATGGCGCGAAAATTAAGTAATTTTACTGATTGGGCGGCATATGGGGAAATGCATTTGAAAGGCGAAACACCATATTTAACATATGCATAAATATCTATAATATGAGATAAATATAATAAATTTATATAATTTATAATATTCTTTTCAACTATAATGATATAGGTCAAACTGTGAGGACAGCAATTATATATTCATTAAGGTGAAGGTTAGAATTATCGAAGGTAATTCAAACATGGCCTACTTTGAGGCTCACGCATATTCTCGCCTTTTTAATATTTATAAATATTAACATTTTAATAAGCAGAGGGACGCAGTCTGTTTACAGCAGGTATATAGTAATTATGTAATTAATGATAAATAATATCCATACTGAAGTCGTAAAATATGAAATTAGGTCATCTCTTTTCAAGTACTAGTTACTCGCAGGGCATGTTTTGAAATACACTTGTATAATCGTCCTTATGGAGGAAAGCTAGACATATATATTACCAATTAATGCTACCAGTCTTCGGTATATTAGCTTTAGTTATGAAAGGTGGCATTTTATGCGAGAGAAGGTTTTATCACAATTATAATAGACCTGAAAAGGTCTTATATATAGACTCGTGTGTGTATTTGCCTAAATGTATTTACCAGATTGTGTTCTCGGGAAAGAGCCCTATGCACGTACCTCCTTGCCTCCTGGTAGTTTTTTTTTTTTATGTCACTTATCATGTTTATTCGTAAAACTACGAATGCATGTAGCATTTACTGTGTCTTCACTTAACGAATTCAAATAATCAACAGTCCTTTTACACTAAAAAAGTATTCCGTACATCCTATGCAGAAGTTTTCTTATGAATCTTCAAAATTCAAACTATGAGCTCTGGTTTTAGAGCCACCCATATCAAAATACCTCTCCCTGTCCACTCTTGTCAAAACCACGAAGAAATATAAAAACCGTCACTATTCTCGCCTACTCCCACTATCTTCAGGTGAAGGTAAGTCGAATTCCCGCAGCCTTTCATCATGACCAAGATTGCGCGTCTGTCAGCTTCGTAGCATTTCTTGGAATTTCATTACGTTTATTTGTATGCTTTTGAAAATATGGATTTCCAAAGGTTGCTACATATTCAAGCTTTAAACATCACAAAAGTCGCACAAATATATCTGAATATTTCATTATTCATGTGCGTTGACCCCTAGATCTCTTTCGGTTTCTGTATACTGAAGCTCCACACCTGCTACTGAGTACCCAAATTTGGGCTTTTGCACTCTTGCCCATTTTCATTACATAAATTTTTTGAAGTAATGAACTGCTTTAGACACTTTTCCGACCACTCATGCAGACAATTTAAGTCTTCCGTAAGTGTGCTATTTTTGTTTTTCATACTTTTCACACTATTTACATCATCTATAAACTTTCAAAAATGCATTTACAGACTGGCAGGCCATTCATCCATAAGGAACAGAAGTGGCCCTAAACTGATCCCTGTTGAATCCTACTACCAACCTTTTTCCAGTCAGACATTGCAAGTCTTAATGTGTAACAGATATCATGAATCTGTATTTCTTTAAAGCAATGGTACAGTATTTAATAACAGGAAGGAATATTCTGCAGGAATAGTGTATATTTACTATATGGTTCACATTTTTAATTCATGTATTCCACTAGAAATTAGCGTCATTAATATCAGGAATTTTTGTGAAAGGCATTTTGTTATTGACTTTGGAAATAAATTCAAAGTGATGTACGTTCCAAGTATTAGGAATCTGTTTTACGTGAATTCATCACTGGGTAATACGGCCATTGACCCTGTGTTAAAAATAAAAACATTTTTTAATTAGTTTTAATTAGACATGTTAACGGGCTGCATGTGTATGTAATGAGGCACGTTGGCACCGTACTTGTGAGATTCCGGTAGTATTTATATTAAATCTGTCAGACGAGGAAATGGTGTGAAACTGGTATACTGAACCTGTTATTATCTTGTCACTTCCCGGTGTGTGTATTTGCTTTACATATTTACATGTACTACATTGTTTAATTAGATTTTTTTTTTATGTCTAGGTGTTTATCTTATAAGCAACTTACATAGATTATAGTTTTTTGAGAATATGAAGAACTTACAATCAGGAAATAGAGCAAATTGCTACATTCGTTTATACAATGTTATATAGTTTTATTTAATTTTATTTGGGGGAAATTGTTCCTTGCAGGAAACGTTATTTTTCCTTCGTTTATATTATGATACACACTTCCATATTTTCGTGACTGGTGGATGTGGATGTGTCATACTCGCGATAAAAGAACAACTTTATTGCGTTACAGGTGGAACATGACTACGCACAGGAAAGTGCAGAAAGCGTGAGGACATGATTCAGGGAAAACATATCGTATAGGAAATAGAAATCCTTCATCTCCTCCCCCCCAAGATTATACATATGCAAATATACAATAATCTCAAGACACAAGAAAAAAACAAGTAAAATTAAAAATAACAAATGCAGAAGATACACAAAATATCAGAAACACTGACAAACAGGAAATAATATAATATCGACGATATTATACATTGATGTAAAGGATAACAGATGACACATAGTCTCGATGCCAGTGGGGGGTTTTCCTCAGCCATTGGAGTCTGGTGGTGGGGGATGGGAAGCAAGCACACTTGCGAGGGTGATCAAGTGATAGCTGGCTGATTTTCACTTGTATGGTGGGGACATCACCCGAATTAATTGCAAGTATTTGTGAATTTTTCCTGATTCCCTGCTGCTTCCATCCAGCCTGACAATATATTGTCGATGTGGACATACCGGCATAATGACCCCCATTCTGTCTCACTGCTTAGAGGAGGGATTCTGTCTCCTGGCGTGAGAGTCCATGTGCAGAGGCTCTAGCTGATGTATGACTTGTCTAAGGAGAAATGAAGGCGTGTCCTCAGCAAGGGTCATTTGAAATTCTCACTGACGGAAAGTGCAATGCCATTACATACTGACTTTGTAGTGTTATCTCGCCGTCGTTATGCCGTTTCTCAGCTGTCTTCCCATTGCCAACTCTGCAGGGGATTAGTGTATGTCCTGCAGAGGTGTGTTTAGGTACTGTAGTAGAGCCTGGGATACCATGTCTGTGTTCAAGCTGCCAATTGCACCTGTGTTCAAGCAAAAAATCCTTTTAGCTGACTTGACAGCATCTTTGGCTCTGCTATTTGACTGGGGGCAATGTGATAAAGATAGACAAACTGAGACCCCCCCATCTCTTGAGAAAGGCTAGCATTTCCTCACTCCTCGGGTTAATTCCACCATCCATTGGCAACTGCTCCAGTGTTTCACACTGGGTGAAGAATATTTGTAGCTTGGCAATGATTTTACCGGATGAGGTACCACTGGGGAAGTGTGCAATCTCCAGCCAACACGTTAGTTGATCTGCATACACCAGGTACATGTCTCCTTCAAGCTGGAAGAAATCCACTGCCGTCTGTTGGAAAAGGTATTCCGGGGGGGGGGGGCATAATTAGATCCTTGGCAGTGAGAAGAGTGTGTGGATATTGCTGGAGACGAAGGTAGACCTCTGGTGCTGTTGATTCCCCACCTTGTTGGTAGAATATACTGTCTGTCTGACAGAGGGATTCCTAGATGACCAGGCATACACAGCCTTGTTCGTAGGTGTACATGACTAGGTCCTGGGCTATGGCTAGTCTGTGTCTTATGCTGTAGAAGGGGCAGAGATGCTAATTCCTGCATCGTGGGGGGGGGACAGTCACCTGTAAATACTCAAGCTACAAGTGGGTGATAGACAGGGACCTCTGCAGCTGTACTTGAGAGTGTATCCTCATCCATCAACATTGTCTTCCTGCCCTAGTGCCACCACAGTAGCCACTGTCATGGCTGCTACTAGGCTGGCTTCTTGATCATTGTCCTATGAATTTGGGGTTGCCTTTATGGCGGGCTACCTGGAGAGGAAGTCTGTGGAAGAAGTTCTTTTGCTTAGCGGCTACTTAACAGTGAATTTATGCTGAAGATTCTACTCATTGATTTGGAATAACTTTTAGTTGACAATGATTGTAAGGGCCCAGTTCCCTTGAAGCTTCACCAAGGGGTGATAGTCAGTGACTAGCATGAGTGTTAGACAACCCAACAGGAATATTCTTGCTTTACAGAGGCATCAGGCGATTGCCAGAGCCTCCCCCTCTACTGCTGCATACCTGGCCTCCATGGCCAGGTATGCATGGTGAGCATTTTTGTGTAGCTGACAGCTACACAAAAAGCCAGGTTCCACCCTCCTTTGAAGCAGAAAGGTGTATCCGTGGAGGCACACCTGTATTATAGCTGTAGAGTAACGAAACCGATGCTTTCTCCGTTCCTGTCAGTGACTGCCACGGTGGGGCAGGTCTTGTCATAGTAGACAAGTCCGTCCTTTGCCAGTTGGCAGATGGTTCCCTGTGCCTGGTGGAACCTCAGCTGGTGCTGGTCATCCCCATACACCTGCTTTCTCATTGGTTTCTTTATGAATTCCCTAAAAGGTTCCATAATAGGCACCATAAGCAGGGAGGGGGCCAGCTGACTAATGAAGCCATGCCATGAGCTAATGTCCATGCTGGTTGATTGGGCTGGCAAGGTGGAGAGGCACTTGCTGGTGGGCTCATAGGATTTCCATCCTAGGTGGAAGCCCTCAAACTCCATCTCTTGTTTGCAGAACCTGAATTTTTCTGGTTTGAAGTTTATTCTGTTCTCCACATAGGTGGCCAGGAAGCCGTAGGTGTGACAGAAAGCCTGTTCCTTGTTGTTGTTGTATAGTAAGGTATCATCCGCGAACTCATATTTGCAGATGTCCTGTATGGCATTGTGAAACCATAGGGTATAGGCATCCAATACAGAGGAGTGGTCCAGGGGTGTGTGGCAGTACTGATATCTCCCCTGGGGGTGATGAAAGTTGTCAATTTCTTGCTCTTCAGGTTCAGTTTCATCTTGTGGAAGCCCCAGAAGGTATCCACACTGTCTTGAAGGAGTGACTAGGGACACAATATACCTTGTCGAAGGGCATAGGAATGTGATGAGTCTCCCTCATGCACGAGGCATTAAGGCATTGGTAATCTACAGTGCATCTAGGGTGCCTGTCTTGTTTGGCCACTACCACCATCCTTGAGCACCACTTAGTGGCTTCCCCAGGAGGAATAGGCTGGTTGATGCCCCGTCTGATGTCTTTGTCGAGTTGCATCTGCACCTCCACCTCCCAGTGCTTGGGGACAGTGGCAGGGATGTGACAAGTATAAGAGCGAGGGGAACCAGACAGTACCGTAAGTGGCGACTTCGTAGTGTTGAAGGTGGACAAGAAATGTCGGAGTAACCACTCTTGAAGCCATGCAACGTTATCCTCTAGGGGCAAAAAGGGTATGGCAGCAGGGCATGGTGAGCATTACCTTCCTCCACTGTGAGAGGAGCCACAATAGATATGTGGTGAGAGAAGGAGTTGGGGACCAGCCCCATGCTCTTGCAAGCAGTTAGAGATAAGCATAAGTACAGTACGGGCCAGATTCAACTTAATAAATTGTCTTTACTGCCAACACACCATACAAGGTAATGGAGCATTCTGCAGCACCCATATATTGCAGGTGGCACCCCGCCACATCTCTCAATCCTTGGCAACGCACTGCCTGGGTAGAGGGAAGTTGCAGTGAGAAGAGCAGCGACATCACCACACATGCAGAGATAGAAGCTCATGGGCCAGTATTGGAGAACATCATCCTTTCAGGCACAGAGGTATGCAAAGCGCTGATGGAGATAGACGTCCATAAAGCTACAGGTTCTTATGACATATCCCCTCATGTACTTAAAAAATGTGTTAATTCAATATCAGTGGCACTAAGTATCATATGTAAAAAGTCTCTGGAGTCAGGGGAGATTCCAAGAATGCTGGAAACAAGTGAACATGATCCCTATCTTCAATAAGGAAAGGAGGGATACGGCTCTAAACTTTAGACCTGTTTCCTTGACCAGCATAGTTTGCAATATAGAGAAACTACTAAGGAAACATATCTCTCTTCACTTGGAATCCTTCAACTTTTTGTCAGTGAGGCAACATGGCTTCAGAGAAGGTAGATCAACAGTAACAAACTTATTAGAATTTTATGATGAGGTAAGCCGAATCTCACAGGAAAGAGAGGGCTGGGTAGATTGCATATTCCTAGACTTCCAGAAAGCAATTGACACTGTCCCACACAGAAGACTTGTTAAAAAGCTGCAAGCAATGGCAAGAATAGGTGGAAATGTCTTGAAATGGATAAAAACATACTTAGAAGGAAGGAAACAGAGGGTTAGAGTAAGACACTCAGCATCTGAATGGAGAAGACTTAGTAGTGGAGTTCCACAGGGTTCAGGTTTAGGGCCACTTTTGTTCCTTGTATATGTAAATGATCTACCAGAGTTTGTAAATTCATTCATGAATATGTTGACAGATGATGCAAAGATTGTGAAGAAAGTAATAAACGAGAACAATGGTAGAGAACTTCAGGAAGATCTAAATAGTCTGTATGAGTGGTCAAAAATGTGGCTAATGAAATTCAGTACTTCAAAATGTAAAGTAATGAGAATGGGTGCAAGTGCAGGAAGGCCCAAGCTTGACTACTCGGTGGCAGGAGTACAACTTCAAGAGACAGAAAATGAGAGAGATCAAGGAGTAAACATACTGGCCAATTTGTCTCCAGAAATGCATATAAATGACATAGTAAGGACAGCATATGCTTTCTTAGCAAATGTAAGGGTAGCCTTCAGGCACATGGATAAGGAAATGTTCAGAAATATTTGTGTAACGTAGCTAAGCTGGAAAAAGTTCAGAGATATGCCACGAAACTGGTGCCAGAAATACACAATCTCAGTTATGATGAGAGGCTAAGGTAATTAGATTTACCATCATTCGAAGCTAGAAGATTGAGGGGGGGATATGGTGACAGTTTTTATATCTCTATGGTTATGACAGAGTGGATAGGGATCGATATTTTGATATGGCTGGCACTAGAACCAGATATCATAGTTTGAAGATTCGTAAGCAAAAACTTCTTTGCAGGATGAAAGTATTTTTTTTTTTTTTTAGTGTAAGAGTAGTTGATAATTGGAATTCTCTAAGCGAGGAGGTACTTAATGCTAACTCAATATTACAGTTTAAAGGACAAGTATGATAAGTATCACTAAGTACAAAATGGAATCGATCAGGAGACAGGAAGTTACGAGCTTTGAGCTCTTTCCCGGAAGAACAAGTAGATAATTAAAAATAATTACATACCTGAGCATCCGTGTCGGGTACAGCCAGAGTTGGTAGGGCCACCCCTTCATTGGACAAGGACACAGACATAGCTAGGAGAGAGCTAGTGAGGTGACTGTGACACTGAGCCAGGGGGAGTCGTCCAGCAAAGTCTGAAAGTGGCCATGCTGCCTTATCAGTACCCAAGGCGTAAGTTCCACTTCACTGCGCAATGATGGATGTAGATGAATGATACTATCGATAAAGGTGAAACATTACTACTCACAGGAAAGGGGCAGAAAGCATAAAGGCATACATTAAGGAAAATGTATTATCAGGCAGGATATAGCAACCCTTCAGTAATAATCTTTGATTAATTAGTGTAAATCCGGCATAACTTCATGGATGATCACGGACTTCGCTCCTAATTCATTCACAATTTTTTAGCTGTATGAAAAGATATTTTATCTTGTTGAAAGCAAACTTGCATTAAAAGACAAAATGTGTTTTATCTTCATAAAAACTTTTCTCCTTTTGATTCATTCACTGAATGCTATACCATTAACTTATGAAAAGTCTTGATTAATGTTCTTCCCTTCACTGAGTAGATAGTAAAGGTGAAATAAAATTTTGCCATTGCTGATCGCCTTTTGAAATGGCATGATAATTTTACTTCAAGAAATTCCTGGTCAAAGGATAGATGTTACATGGAACACTATGGCTCCTAATGATCTGACCCTATCTTGTCATGCAATCTGAGAAGGAACATTAAAGGTAGTGCCCCATTCGAGGACCAACAAGCTACAAGTCGCAAAATCCTACTCATTAAAACAAGTAGTGACGGCAATTTTACAATTTGCATATATAAACAAACTTTCCACAAAAATTGCAAATTAATGTTTATCAAATTGTGAAGATTGTTACATTGCACTTTTGAGTCCAGTTTCAAAAGCATATACTGTACTGTACAGTCATTCGATATACCGATTCAGTCCCTCATGGACTGATTTTTTTTTTTTTTATAAAAATACTCTATTAAAAAAAATACCAATGAATTATGCAGATGGGGCACACTAATTAAGTTTTGGTTGTCGTGGAGTGAAATTGCGAAATCATCCTTGATCAGTTACCTTTACTTTTTCAAATTCCACACCTTAAGGGCCCACCCTTACCAGCAAGTGGAAACACAGCACACATCAGATATGAGGCAGCTATGTATGCAAGTTTATTAAATATTGGATTGTTTTATTATATTATGTTAATTTTGTTCACTGCTCCTCAATATAGATAAATTTCCAATGCATATAGATAGGTGGGTAAATATAAACCTTGAACACATTAGTTACCTTACACCCTCCCGTTATCGTTAGTGAATTCAGATTGTGATTTGGAATATCCAGTCTGCTTTTTAAGAAAAAAATAGTTTTTCATAATTGTGAAGTCTTCAGAAGTAGATAGGCGAAAGAAGAAATTGAAGTATGTGGTGGGGAAGGACTTGAGGGTGTATGGTGTGACAAAGGAGGATGTAGGGGATAGGGTGATATGGAGACAATTGAGCTGTTGTGGCGACCCCTGACAGAAGTCGAAAGATTTTATTTGATTGTGAAGTCAGTGTTGCAGTTGTCATCTGGTGATTGAACATTCATGGAAGGTGCCACCTTATGCCAAATGGAATTATATGGAAATGCTATTTTGGCGCCATCCACTTTGTAAATGTAGGTTTTAAAAAATTGAAAAAATCACCTTGCCGCCAGCCAATGGATTATAACCAATATGGGTTCAGCATCATTCTGGTCAACTTATTCTGTCTCCTTAGGGTTATATGTATTGCTTGATTATATTTCGGATAAAAACGTTTTTCTCTTAGTTATACCTTTCAATGTTTTTCTGTTTTCTTGTAACAGCCAATTTCTATAACTTTTTAATGCAATTTTATATGTTGCTTAATAATTTCTGTAGACATTGCATTTCATGTTTGTTAAGCTACTGAGGTAAATGTTATTTAAATTTGAGAATTAAATTTTTGAGTAGAGTATACTGTACATTATTGATAGGATTTTGACACATTTTATACACACTCCTTTTAATCAGAGCAATTTGTTGTTACTTGTCATACTGTGTGTGACCATTACTATTTGAATGGTGGGTACAGACAGGTTGAAGCTGGGGAATTAAGGAAGGATGCCACTCCTAACACCCTGCTGTGGGCTTGAACTTGGGTTTGTTACTTACAGAGTTGAATGCTCTAACCACTGCTGTCCCGCAATCAGAGCAACGAGTAAGAGCTTGTTTTTTTTAATAAGCTTTACTTACTGGTGTCTTGTATCACAAAGGACACTCGTTTATTTAATTCAATCATATGCTTACATCTTAATCTCTTGTTATTCATATAATAATTGTGTACAGTATATTGTAATGTAGATCTTAATTGATTTTCATAGGTTTCATTACATTATAATTCTCTCTACAGAATTTTTCAACTTGCAACTATCTTCATACAAGTAGAAAAAAATGCTTACAAAAAATATGCTCCCATATTTTCAGATGCCTACATAATGCCTAACTTCTTAATTTGTTTTTAGCATTTGCTCTAACATAAGATTTGCCCGTTAACATCAAAGATACCTTAAACATTCTCTGTGCCAAGGCTAGATGTTCTATGTGCTGTATAATTTATATTTATCACCAGTCATGGGAAAGAAGGGGACCATCGTAGTAATAGACCCACATTTTAGCCCACGTTGGGGCGTTAGGAAGGACATAAAACCTTAATTCCTAACACCAATCTGTCTTTGTCTATGCTCATAATAGGGACCAGTAGTGGCATATAACAAGGACTTAGTCAAGGGCTGAAAGAATACCTCACTTTAATTTCCTACCTGTCGCAATAAAACTAAAAGAGCGAGTGCAGCAAAGGGCTGACAAGCCTGCACTTTTTTAATGTCCACTTTTTTTCCATACTTTTTTTTTATTTATTTTTTTGGCCATACAATAGTAGATGGAAGTGAGGACTGGAAAATCATGCAGAATCTCTTCTTTCTATTATTTAAGCTTTCATTTTTGACCATCATACTGGCTAAAAAATACTTATACTGCACGGCTTTCAAAATTAGCTTCATATTTACTGTATGGATTTCACTAAATAAATACAATGTGTATTGCATAGATTTCAAAATATAAGTACAATGCATACTGTCTGGTTTCCATAATATAAGTACAATATGAACTGTATGGATTTAATATAAGTACAATGTATACTATATAGATTTCAAAATATAAATACAATATATGTACTGTAAGGATTTCATAAGTACAATGTGTCCTGTATAGATTTCAATATGTAAATACCATGTAGAGGATTCCATATTTACCAGGTTAGAGAAAACAAAACTAATAAAACCGTAGCCATCAGTTCTAAGTAATGTCTTGATAAATCAGAGTATACTTACTGCATACTCTACAAATTACAAACACTTGCCAGCAGGCATAACGTTTAATGTTTAGAAAATGCATAGATGTGAGTTCCTGAATAAGTAGAAACAAAGATGGAATTCATTTTTTTGTTTAGTTGAAGTGTTTTTTTATTTTTTTATTTTTTTGATAATAGCCACTCTGCTGACCCTAGCAAAGAACACTACGTTTAGGAGAGAAAAAAATCTTATTAACCTTTAACCTGCAAATGTTTTCTCAAAAACTTTGAAATTCCAGACATTTAAGTGAGGAAAAACAGGTAAAGTTATTTTTGTCTTAATCTTGCCTGTAACTGGAAATGGTGAAATACTGGAAGTCACCTTGCCAGAATGGACGGACTACTTCAAATCGTAAATTTATAAAATAACTTTCTGACGAGATATGTCCATGCTTAGAAATGTCAATCAGGCAAACGGGATATTTTATCATTGACAAGGAAAACGTTAATAAGCATAGAGGGAAGTTTTCCCAAAATCATGTTAGCTGCAAAAAAATATCAATTATTTACTATGTTGATTTACTTGACAACATTCGTGGATACACCTCAATTATTGCATCTTCCTGCTAAAGATTATCATGAATGCTTGAAGTATTTAAGATTTCTTAAGCTATACAATGCACAGTTTAGTATCAATTATTGTATTTAAAATATTGAAAATGAAACCTAGTTATCTATCACTTGATGTACTTAACATTTCTAAAGGTAAATAAAACTTGATTAATATTTATGTACCTAGATACATATATTTGCATATAAATTCAAAGTAAACAGACTAAGACTAGTAATACTGATTGGACTTTTTCTTTTATGTGGTGCCAAATTTTTCTGTTGTATAATTGGCCACAATTGTAAATCTTATTACTCCATGAGTCAAGCGAAGTATACATCTTTTTGCTTAATAAAGAACAATCTTGTAGAGAACCTGGATAGCATGTGAGAAATGAGCATATAGGACTTCCTATATATCTGTGCTTGTTATTACTACATCAGGAAAACTTCTGATACTGCTTTCCAATATAACTGGTTTTGGGGGTATGTACTCGAGTGATAAACTTGGAGGAACATAAGGATAAAGAGTTTCCCATTCTGAAAACCATGTTGGTGACAGGCTCTGGGACATTTCATACCTCATATCAGTTCTTGAATATATAGCATCTTCAAGCATAACCTCGTAATTTAAACCATGAGGTACGTCAGTACTATAAATTTTAGACTTGGTACTTGGCACAGGAACCACATCTGGTGGTATGGTGGGAGTAATTAAAATTTCATTCACGGATTCTTTTCTTTCAGATGTTTTCATGCTACACAGGTTCTGCTCACCATCCTCTATTGCATCAGTAATAGCAACACTGCAAATTTGATCAGCAGTTTCATTTGCTTCACTATTAATAATGGTAACACTAATAATACTTCTAGTTCGTGGCTCAGGAAAATGTAAGTCCACCGGTGTTGATAGGATTGCTTGAAGTATTTCTCTCTCCCTTATTTCTTGATATATTTTTGTCTGGCAAAGTCTACAATTAAGACTTTGCTCTGTCCTTACATCCGTCAAGAAATAAGGATGTGATTTTACAAATGCAGTTTGGAATTCATATACATGCTTGCTTGCCATAGCATTAGTAATATATATTTCATTCGAGGGACTAGCGTTCTTGCAGGTAAGATTGATTCTTTCATCAGTTGAAAGACGAGTTTTGTAGTGAAAATTCATAGGCACTGAATACTTATCACAATGTTCCCTCTCGTGAGTGAGATTTAGAAGCTGTTTAGATGATAATTTGCATATCTTTTTAATATTCACACATTTAGATAATGAAATGTCTGAAGCTGGAGAAAGAAAGGCACAAGTATCTTTCAAATTAGACATGATGCTTCTCAGTCTTTGAGATTTGTGTATCTGAGAGGGTTTTACGTATGAATATATATCAAGAAATGGCATAGAATTGTTAAACGACTTGCATATATGTGAAATCCTTTTCCATACTGAGTAACCCTCTTTTAAATATGCTGCAGTGTTGTTGCTTGGGGAATTATCTTGCTTACTTGATGATGAAAGTTTAATGTATTCATGAAGCTCTGATGATGAATACCAGTTAAGCAAGCATGGCCCTGGAAATCAAAGAAAATAAGAAGTGATGTTACATGGAGACTTAACTAATCCCTTTACACAAGAATTGGACAAATATGACAGTTTTTATACAATGCATTGGAAAAAACAAACTTATAAAGGTTCTGGTAGGATTATGAAAGTCAAGGTAATTAGGAGAAATGTTTGAGCAATGGGTTGGTCGAGTAATGGGGAACTATGACAGCTATGTTAAGAACACTATAGTAACTTTACACTAACAAATATATAGGTCATCCACCATTTAAGAGTTAGGCACAAAATAATCTGGTTGATAATGATGGTTAATAGGTAATGTACTCATGGAAGATTAATTATTAAATATATATACTCATAAATATATAAGGCTCTTTGAGGGAGGAGAGCATTTTCACTCCCTCGTTTTCACGTAGTTCATCAAGTTTCTCTCTCTCCTGGGGTTGCTCTGTCACACCTGAATTTGTTGCTTTCAGAAAGAGAGATATGGAACATATAGGTTCCAGTCACACATGCACACTGTTAATCTGCTTTTTGGCTGTATGGGCAAGAGATCGACATCCCAGCTCATGGAGACTTAGAGAAAATATAAGGTTGGAAATATAATATATATAATAGTTTGAACCATTAAAGTTCACTTGAAGGCTTGCAAAATAACATTTACTTTATAAAAATTTAAAATATGCATAGTTATACTTCGCCTTATGTCTCTTTACCTTAGGTCAATCTTGACTTAACGTCTTTTTTTTTTTTCTTAACACGGAAGGAGGAAAAATAATAATCAACAGACGTCAGTTTATGAAACAATTTTCGGTTGGTCTGCAGCATATTACAGATCCAATATTTAAGAACAACTGAGTTACGAACACTTACAGATATGAACAAAAACCATGTATTATTGCGTAATACTTTACTTGTACTGTACTAGTAGTCACTGTGGCTCAAGCGGTAGCGTCCGCGACTTTGAGGCGTCAGGTCAAGAGTCCGCGCCCCATCATGGTCTGAGGTTAGCAAGGGCATGCACTCAGGGTAATGATTAAATCTGCCAAAACAAGTCCTTCGCAAGAAGGCAACCGTCCAAGCCCTTGGTAGAAAAAGGGAGTCCATGACGTAACACCGGAACTACTTGTACTGTACTGTACTATTACATTATTATTACTGTATTAAGTTCATTAATACTGTATACTTTGTTTTATGTAGTAGTTAAATGTCTTTAGCTTAAGTACTGTACAGTACTGCATATGTATGCATTGTACAGCACTTTTTTTTACTTAACTAACGAACAAATCTATTTACGAAAGGACTTCTGGAACCTAACTCATTCGTAAGTTGAGGAGTCTCTGTATTACAAACCCAACAAAATTAAAAAAAAATACCTAAAAATAATTAAAATACACAAATATAAGAGAAAAACTTATAATGTATGAAGTAATTTTGAAGCTTACAAATATTAATATTGTGTATACTGTGTATATGTAATGTACATAAGAAAATTAATGAAAAATATAAATAAGTGCAAAATAACAAAACAATACTAAAGACTATACAATAATGTATAAAATCATATTAAATCTAAATATTGACAATATTTTGTGAAGTATGTACAGTAATAATGGTCATTTAATTAAACAAACAGTGTTCATTACTAATAACTCCAGCGTTCTATGGGATGACTGTGCTAATGCATGAAGATTTATTAAACATCATGCTTGTGCATGCATTAAAATATTCACAATGTCTTGTTTGTCTTAAATTTATTTCTTAATGCGTCTTCCAAGTTCATACTGCTAGTACTTATGTCGTAATTTTGGTAGATAAGATGGCTATGAACAAATGATACAAAAAGAGAGAAAGGGTCACTGCCAATGCTCATGATTTTGGCTTGAGTCAGAAGATTTCTAGTATCAACAAAATGATACAAAAAGGGTGAAAGGGTCACTGCCAATGCTCATGCTTTTGGCTTGAGTCAGAAGACTGATAGTATCAACAGTCATTTATGACAGAGAGTGGGTTTATGCCCATATCATGGATAATGCATGAGTTAATGGACTTCAAGAGCAGCAGCAGTGAGAAGAGATGGAACCGGAACCGATATACTGTACAGTACTTTACCATCGAAAATATTTGAAAGACCTTGGTGCACTGCGAGAAATACTTAACACTGCAAAACTCTTCCATATAGGCTCATCAAAGATGAAAAGAGCACGACCATTCAAGGCACTCAACAGGCTATTGCAGTACGTAGACATTAAAGGGAAGAGCCTAAGTCATCACCATCGCCAATGATAGTCTCATTGTTTACATTAAGCAAGCAAATTGACATCGCCTGTCAGCTAAGTTTTTGGTTTTTCTTACAATAGAATACATTAAAATGTACACATACTGTATACACCTAGTTCTTGGAATAATGCGAAGATAGGTTCTCAGAAGTGACGGGTAATGTGAAAATCGAGTAATATAACGAGCCATTTTCCATAAGAAACAATGATAATGGGCATAGATACGTTTCACAACCATACATAGACACACTATGCCAAAGATATAAGATAAGTAAAACATATTTTGTAAGTACATAACAAAGCAGAAAGACCTGTAGTTACTTATATTAACATGCAAATAGTGTACAGTTTAAAAGATATACAGATTTACTAAACAGTAAACAAATTAATGCACACTATTATGCGGTGGGCAACAGGTATACACTGGGACGTGCATGGTGGCGGTGAGCACGAGGATGCGGGAGAACAAACCTCTATCTGCAAACGTTTTTGCTCTAGCACGGTTTTTCCCTGACGATATTATAAGGCAAGTTTGTTTGCTGTTTGTTCTTAATGCTTTTTTTCCATTCTCTCCGTGATATCCAATCGCATTAAGCAGTAGAAGAGGAGGAGGATGCGGGAGAACAACTCTCTATCTGCAAATGTTTTGCCACCTCCGTATCAGCTGATGAACTCACACGCTATTTCCCTGACGATATTATATCGCAAGTTTGTTTGCTGTTTGTTCTTAATGCTCATCCACGTACTGTACTTAGCATTTTTTCCATTCTCTCCATAATATCCGATCGCATTAAGCGTAGAAATGGAGGAGGATGCGGGAGAACGAACCTCCATCTGCAAACGTTTTGTTTTCCGTATCAGCTGATGCACTTTCGCACGCTATTTCCCTGACGATATTATATCGCAAGTTTGTTTGCTGTGTGTTCTTAATGCTTGTTTTCCATTCTCTCCATAATATCCAATCGCATTAAGCAGTAGAAGAGGAGGAGGATGCGGGAGAACGAACCTCTATATGCAAATGTTTTGCCGCCTCCGTATCATCTGATGCGCTCCCGCACACTTTTTCCTGACGATATACAAACCTTAACACAATCACAGTTAGAACAAGCGATATATCCATGCAGTATGCTGGGTAAAGAGACACTGAAACACATGGGAGCATGGAGGAAAAGTGCCCCCGGACAGTTGATTATTAACTAAAATGAAATTTTTTTATTTTTATTTTTTTTTGCATAGGCGTTATTCGTGTATTTCGTATTATTTTACTATTATTTTTTAGGGGCGTTATTCCAATTTCGCGGATTATAAACACACGTAAAATGCGAACTAGATGTATTTATTTTTATATAACATTTAAAATTCCCTATCCATCTCACAAGCAGTACAGGTAACGCCATCACAAAGAGTAAGGTAAAACAATATTGTTAGTATGGATGAGTGGGGGTGTAGGTATAACTGCTTAAAAACCAACTCTCTTTTTTCATATATTTTTCACATGAATTTTCCATTCATATTTCCTTTTCTTAATACAGTATTGCCTACGGAAATTAAAAACCTCATTGTAGAGCAAGGCAAAGCCTATGTATGTAGAGCACTGCAAAGACAATGTCCAGTTACAACAGCCAAGCAAGGGGGAATAGACAAAACGAAATAATAATGAAATTTGTTGTGTGGTAACAGATGAGGGAGAAACAGAATAGTTGGTCTGAAGTCTCTGAGTAGGAGAGTTGATCTCCATTGCGAGAAAAGCACGTAAGTCATCACCAATGTGAATGAGTGGCTGGAACTTTAAGTTCTGTTCGTGCAGCAGAACAACACCCAGGGGGAAGGGCTATTTTCAGGGAGCATGGAGATAGAAAATATTCAACAAGAAATACTACAATGATTTCATATGAAAATGTTTGCAGATATTGTTCCAAGAAGAAAAAAGTTATTTAAAGCATACTGCTTACCTTTATTTTACCTTTAATGCATTAAGAAGATACTTTCCACAATCATAATTATGTGAACGTAAATTACGCCATCATTTACTTCCAAAGGATGAATTTTTTTTTTTTTTTTTACCTAACTACACTATATCTGGAGGTGAAGGGGAAACCTTTTTTTTTTTTTTAACAAGGTACCATATCCTGATGAAACTAGCAGGGTGGCCACAACCAAACAAAAATGAGAAGGCAACATGGCTTCATACTTTGCTGTCGTCACTCATTCCATTTGCAGTATTGTGGCAAGACAAAATGCGAGAATGCCAGCCATGCACTACTCCTATCCATTTTTGTTGGGCCTTAAGATACAGGCAATGGGACTGAGGTACAGTATATTATCTCCTCTACCACAGGGACAGAGAGCACATTACCATACTTTTATTTCTGAGTCACTATTAATTCTCATTATATGGGTGGACACAGACAGACTGATGCTGGCAATTAAGATTGGATGCCCTTACTAACACCCTACGGTGGGCTGATCGTGGGACTGGCACTACCCTAGTCAAGTACTCTTAACCACTATGTTCCCCCGGGAGCATAAGCATGCTATAATAAAGAAAATAGTGATGAAACTTGATTCACTGAATATTGCCATTCTCCTTAGAGCAGTCATCTTTTGTTGAGTATGCAGAATATGGTACATCAGGATATGATACCTTGTTATTAAAAGGTTTCCCCTACATCTCCAGAAATAAAGTGACAAGGAATAAAAAAAAAAATTAAATAATTCATCCTTTGGAAGTACAAGTGAAATAGTAACAACGTCTGCATACTAAAGCAATGAGAAACGTTATTTTGATCATGAACTTAACTGTATTTAGCCAAAAGAAAAAATAAAAGAAACTATACTAAATAAATTCTACATATGCCAGCACTAAACTTGGTATTATATGACATCTAATATATACGTTACATAAAGACATAAATGTATGAAATTAGAAACAAAAATAAATATAAAAATTTTAAAAACGATGAAAAAGAATTAAAGCAATGTCAAAATAGTAAAGTTCAACAAGCCAAAAACATGACAAACAAAATACTTACAGGAACAGCAAGGTGGTCAACACTTTTAAGAAGACAAACTAAAAAGAAAAGCAGCATTTTAACATACATCGCAAGCAGACAACAAAATAATTACTCGTTATATATTGTGCAGAAATATGCCAAACAAATGAAAAATAAAACTTAAAATATATGAAAGTTGTTAACTAAACATTCATTACAACAAAACTCATAATTTTAAAAGAAGCCAGAGAATAAAGAAGTGAGTTGCACACATTTAGATATATTCTAGTTTTTACCCAACATATACTAACAACTAAAGCTGTTCAGAAAAAATGTGAAATCATTTCAAAATATGCATTAGCATCGTCATTATGCATAGGTTTAGTAAAGTGGCAATAAAGGCTCTGGGTAAGAGAAAAAAAAAAACTAGCTCCCTTAGCCAAAGAAAGGCTAGAAATTGCTAAAAAAAAAAAATTTGCTTCCTATCTCTAGAAACAACAATAGATCGAGGAAAGGCCTGTGAACTGGGTGATTCTGGAGAATGGTATACAATGCCTTCTCTCATCCTATTCAAAAGGGTGGTAGTATTATTAACTTGGTAACTATATGAAGACAGAAGAATGGAAAATATTAAAACAGCTTGCAAGGGTGTTACTGTGTGCTTATAAAATGAATTTCTCAAGCAGAAAGCGTCTGTCAGTTCCTTGCAATGTATATTAAAAATTGTCTGAATGACAGGATACTTGTGTACATAACAGTAGTGTACTTGGCACATGCTGTACTGAGAAGCCCAAATAATACTCATTAGCAAGCAGTACTTTATGGATAAAATACAAAAAAGTTGCAGATCACCATGTAAAGTTGTAGATAGATAACAATAAAGAGCATAAAAGGTCAGTCACGCTAGGACAAGAAAGTAACTTAAATCAGAGCTAAAAATAAGTACGTGTTTCACCGAAACCCAGGGATGATAAGGGGAAATATTGATATATTCTATAAGAATGGAACATAGCCCAGGAACCCAAGTACCTCTGACCACTATAACGAAAAATGTAAATAACCTTATTAAAGTATTGATTATAGCAGAAACACCTCATTAAAAAAGGGAAAATGAACACATTCAATAATGGGTAGGAAATGATAAGTATGCTGCCCTAGCACTGCCTTGAAAATTTACCACTACCAAACAATATAATTTTGCAATGTATATTGCAACATTCGCTACTTGCTAATGAGTGAAGTTTAAATACTTTTCTGTGCTTAATTTTATCTTATTAGGGTGGAACCAATATGCTCCAAAAATTAATTATGGTCTTGAAAAGAGTATGCAATATCCTGCAATAAAACATATATCCAAAAACACGAACCAAGAATATGTTGAAAATACTCTACTTGTAACCTATAAGAGAGGTGAAACAGTCATAAAGCAAAATCTTAAAATAATTATCTCATGCATAGGCATAAAAACAATTGCACGTTGAAACTTTAACATCACAAATGCATAAAACATTTTGCACCAAATTTAGTACCATAAAAGTTTAATTAAAGGTTTATTAGGCATTCAAACAGATAAACATAATCTCAAACTTTACAAGAAATCTAAATCACATTACAATATACTATAATACTCACCACTACTTATTTTAGTGGATTTCTGTAAAGAGAGAAGCGATGATGGTAGGAAGGTACATGGATTTTGGGTCGGAGTAAAGGAACGAGACAAAAGAGAGAGTAGTGTATCACTGGATGACATGAATGTGTCATTATATTTTGTGTTAACTACGTTAATAGTTTTGCTAGCATCAAGATGATAAGGCATTTGGCTTGCTTCAGGGAATGATGAGAGAGACATCGGTAACATTGACATTGATGCAGGGTTTGCAGTTTTAGGGCTTTGCCAGTGTGCAATATAGTTCAACCAATATTCTTGAAATGATTTATATCGATACCGACATGCTTTAGCTAAGGTTTGCGGGGGCTGACTTTTGTATATATACAGATGATCTCTATGCAATTCTTGAAAGGGAAGGGATGATGTATGCATTCTCACATGTAATTTTGAAGTTTTTATTTGTGCAATATTCCTAGTTTTGACAGCTGCTGAGGTAGGTGTCAAGTTGTATGTATATGTAACTTTTATATGGCAGGTAAATAATAATAATAGGAATAATACAGCTCCAAGGACAGAAGAAATTATGAAGAAATGGGTTCTGGCCATATTGAAGGCGAAGATGAAACATCAGTATTCCGGCTACACAGAAATCCATAAATGATCAAAATAGAGCTTAACCATCCTTGCTAAAGCAGACAACAATCTGTTGATAAAATAGAAGCTACAGAGAAACCTAAAAAAAATTACCATATAGTGTCACTATATATTATCTAATTAAATTAACACCACTTCTAAACATAAAACGGGTAGTCAATGTACACAATAATACTATACTAAATATGATTAACATATCATTATAACACCTTACAATTGGTGAAAAAATATATTAAGATCTGCATTCATATTTTCCAAATATTATTATACTACACAATGCAAAGTATATTTTTGCTAATTGAGAATTGAAATCTGGGTTGTGTTTACATTACTGTTATTATTATTACTCTTCAGTTCAAGAGAATAAACAGTTCTTGATTATGTAGTACGGTATGTGATACTATAGTTTTCATCATAAATGCATTAATCTGAGACAAAGTCAAAAAATACTTTAATAAAGTGGCATGATATAACCCAACATCATTATAAATATTAACAATACTCCAAATTATACTATTGAAACTCAACTACTTTGCTGTATTAGCGGGTGCTCGTGGCATGCAAACAAACATGGACTTAATGCTTTCTCTGTTTCATGAGATGAACAAGGGCATGCATCAACTGGCACTAACATGCTTTAAATGGCGCTAAAAGGTCAAGTATTATTCCGAAGAGGTTGAGAGTTTAATATGAGGATAAGTAAAAGGAATAACAATATGAAATTGTAAACAAAATAGCCAATGATACAAGCTACAGTGCAGAAACACCTTGTTACATTATTAGACCTCTCAACACTTAGTATACATAATACATATTATACAATGGGTTAGTGTAATCAAGTGAAATATGTAAAAATTCTGCTTACTGCTCTAGCAGCATAACATTTGGGAATGAAGTCCCCACGTTAGACCAAATTAGTAACATAGGAATACCAGTTTAAATATAACCATTTTGTTTAACTCAAATGTACTGTAAAGAATTTTCTTCTGATAACAGTACAGTGTATAAAGCATTACAGAGACCTGAGGAATGTACGTTCTACATCATATATTTTACATATTACATCAAATTATTTGCAGGGAACCACAGTAAGGAAGTGTTTAGAGGACATGATTAGGGAGGTGACAGATCTGCGATTGCACCCACCGCAGGGAATAAGGATTGGCATCCAACGACAATTTCCCAGCTCCAACCTGTTTATGTCCATCCCCGTAATAAGGATGAATTGTGACAAAACGGCAAGCAACAACAAAACCGAGTCATTTATTTCTATCGAAATGAAAAGTCACTCTAGGGTAAAATTCTACTACATGTGCAGCAGAAAAAATTCCAAAACTGAGGTAATGACAGGCAGTTAATTTCTCTACTTATACTTATGTTAAGTATGTGTTTGGCCTACCATCAAGTGGCCCATCAGCAAATTATACACATTACCCTAATTTTAAAGTATGCATTTACAATTTCAACATATTTTTCATTCACTAAAATAAGCGTTTGTGTTAGTAATCAATATTTATAAATAAATAACAGCTGACACAAAAATATACGATAAAATATTCTGAAATAATTTGAAACCATTCAAATCATTTTGCACAAGAGCAACTTTATGAATGATCACCTTAAACTACTGTTGTTTATAGTAATGCTTAGTCAAAAGAAAAATGGAGTTCCTGAAGAATTAGAATCTGCTTTTTATCAATAGCAAACAAAGGTTCGGTGAGGTCAAGTTAGGTTAGAATTTGTGTTAGCCCCTTAGGCTTATATTCCATCCAAAATTAACCTAACCCAACATTTTTTTCGCTGTTGATAAAAGGCAGGTGCCAATTTTTCATGAGCTACCAAAAGATACCTCCAAAAACAACAGCTCTCCAATTGTTCTTTCTGGGCTCTTAACTAAAAGGAGGTAATGAGTCAATTTTGACATACAGTGTTCCCTCGTTTATCGCGGGGGTTTGGTTCCGGGACCGGCCGTGATAAGTGAGAAACTGCGAAGTAGGAGCACCATTAAAAAAAAAATAAATAAATAAATAAAAAAAAAATATATATATATATATATATATATATATATATATATATATATATATATATATATATATATATATATATATATATATATATATATATATATGATTGTGACACCAGGATGGGCCAAAAAATAACAAAATAAAACAGCCTTTATCGGACCTGGGCACGAAGAATACATAAAGTAAAGAGAAACAGAGATGGAGTGTCGTAAGGCATATTAAACGTACCGGGTGGCAGTGACGCCTACGATGCCCCACCGACTGCCATGAGTAACTACAAAGAGTCAGTGAGAGACCGGGCCTTGTCAGGAGCAGCCGTGACATTCACAACTTAGCTAGCCTCCCCCTTGGGGGCGGGAATCTGGAATCGTTCGTGACAGGAACTGTAGTAATGGGAGCTCTGAGTACATATATGTAAGCTAGAAATAAATACATATAAAGATGAGGCTTTTCACCAACCAAGCTACCATTTTTATAACCCTCGTGTGAAATAGTAATCCCACAACATTGGTGACACTAGTGGGATAGTCACACGACAAGAGTGTAATGACCTGTCAGATGTGAAGGGATTATAAAAGATGTATAATGAATATCCAATTCTCTGCTGGGTTTTAATATACCTCTGCATTACTTTCATGATGTCTATTCCAAAATTTCTCCTTAGATCTTATTATTATTATTATTATTGGCAACAATAATTTTCCTTTGATGATGATTGTGGAGATTATTATAATTATTATTATTACGAATTTGTCATTAAACCATTATTTTTACAAAAAATAATGTAGTTTTGGTTGAATGAACAAGAGTTAATTAAAGATGTTTCTCTCTCTCTCTGTCAACGTCTTTCCCCATTTATTGTTGTCATCATTCATTTCCTCTTTCTCATATATATTATAGGTATTTTACATTTATTTTTACCTTTACTGTATAAACCCTCCCTGCACCGTTGACAAACCACCGTTTACTTTATTAATAACCGCGCAAGCGTAAATTTATATGAACGTGATATTATGAAGATTGAAAAAATACATTTAGAACAAAGAGCAAACAAACTTTCGATATAATATCGTCAGGAAAATAGCGTGTAGAGAATATATATTTAATTTAAGTTTCCCATGTACAGTATGATATACGTTTTCTTTGAACGAATTGTATACATTTTCTTTTTCTCTCAGCTGACACTATTAACGTTAAGATTTCGTGCAGATAGAATAATGTTTAGAACCAACGAATATTAATAATACTATAATCTTGAAAATTAGATAAACCCCAAACAAAGAGAGCAAGAGAGAGAGAGAGATTATTTGTTATTTATTTTATTAACTTACTGCGCCAAGGCGTCAGACATTACATGATCACATAAAAAATCAATGGCAATATAATACTTCAAATGGATACAGAACCAAGAATAGAAAAGCTCAGAGAAGCCCAGAACACACAAACACATTACAAATAAAAACAAAGAGAGAGAGAATCTAATAATAAACTTCCCTCCATGTTATATTAATTCTGTCTTCATTTCCTGATGGAACTTTAAAAGGATGCATCCATTTGCCATCAAAGTAGAGAAGAAATCAAATGAGAAAGAGGAAATGAAAGAAGACGACAATAAATGGAGAAAGACGTTGACAGAGAGAGAGAGAGAGAGAGAGAGAGAGAGAGAGAGAGAGAGAGAGAGAGAGAGAGAGAGAGAGAGAGAGAGAGAGAGAGAGAGACTACTGTAGAACGGAACGGAAATCAGTTAAGCGGGACACGCACACACATACACACGTACATACAAACATACATCGTGTGACGATGCCGATCGTCTACCCCCAACAATTCCCTCCACATTCTCTCTCTCCAACATTCTATTCTACCCAACCCCCCAAACTTCCTTTGTCCCAGCCAACTAGGTAGGGGCGCTGTACACAGTTATTAAAGTAAATAAACCAACAGACGTACAAACAATGATGAGCCCTTAATAACAATAATAATAATAATAGTAATAAGAATAATAACAATACTAATAATAATAATAAGAATAATAACAATAATAATAAGAGTAACAATAATAATAACAATAATAATAATAATAATAATAAGATCTAAGGAGAATTTTTGGAATAGACATTATGAAAGTAATGCAGTGGTATATTAAAACCCAGCAGATAATTGGATATTCATTGCACTTCTTTTATAATCCCTTCACATCTGACAGGTCATTACACTCTCCATCTGTTTCTCTTTATTCTATGTATTCTTTGTGCCCAGGCCCGATAAAGGCTGTTTTATTTTATTATTTATTGGCCCATCCTGGTGTCAAAATAATTTATTTATTATATATAAAAGAAATAATAATAATAATAATAATAAATCCACGATGCACTGAATTCGCGATAGGTGAACCGCGATATAGCGAGGGAATACTGTATACGTATTGCTACATTTTTAATGAGGGCCCAACTTGGGTCAATATATTATTATTAAAAAAAAAAAAAAATAATATATATATATATATATATATATATATATATATATATATATATATATATATATATATATATATATATATATATATATATATATATATAAAACCAAAGGTGATGCCCCATGGCCAACTGAAGTGAAGAGAGAGAGAATTTTTATACTGTATTTTGCATCACTTTAACAAACTTATATTACAATGAGAAATACTGCAGTCAGGTAAAAGTTGTACTGTTCTTCATTGGTAAAATTAAAGTACCTTGCTATCTTCATTGAATTTTTTTCTTTTTTGTGTCAACTATGAGAAAAAATAATTCCTATAAAAATGGTTAATTTACAATACCAATCAAAGTAAGTACACAGTTAGTGAGATTTGAGCATTCTTGCAAACACTTACATTTTGCCGAGTCCCCCTTAATAATCAAGAGGTTCATCTTTAATGCTGATTTCTTCTTTGATGCATAAATTTCCATGATGGTTTTCACTTATGTGTGTTTTGTGAATTTCATCCCCAAAAGTGTCTTCTTTCACTCTACAGGACTTGGATTCCTCCTCGAAATTCTTAATATTTTCAATAGCATTCATGATATCAGTCTGGGACTGATACTCGGGGGGTGACTCTGAAGCATGCTGAAGCACCAGCCTATCATACTTTTGATTTATAGAAGGTTTTTCTTGGCACACTGGGTCCTCACTGCAGTGACTATACATATGGTTCCTTAGTGCCGTTTCATGTGTAAATTTCATCTCACAAACACCACATCTAAAATTCTTTATGTCAGCATGCGTAAGCAAATGGGAAATGAATCTAGCATTCCCAAAACATTCTCTCTCACATAATCCACATATTCTCTTGACATGAGAAGCCATGTGCAATTTCAAGTGCTCTTTTCGAGCAAACTTTTTCTCGCACTTTATACATGCGTAATCCTTTTTTCTTGTGTGAACGAGCATGTGCAATTTCAAGCCATGCTTGCGAGCAAAAGTTCTTTCACAGATTTCACATTTAAAATCTTTTTTACCATAGTGAAGGAGTAAATGTGTTCTCAAATTACTTTTTTTAGTAAAAGCTCTTCCACATACATCACACTTAAAAGCTTGTCCAGAGTGAATGAGAATAAAATTCTTTCGGTCAGAGTGAGTGAGCAAGTGCGATTTTAGGTGATCACTACGAAAAAATTTCTTTTCACATATTTTACATTGAAACTTCCTGCTGTCATCGTGAGCAAGCAAGTGTGAATTCAGATGATCGCTACGGGAAAATTTCTTCCCACAGATTTCACAATCAAAGACTCTACCTGAGTGTACCCGCGTGTGGTTTCTAAAAGCCGTTTTATTAGAAAATTCTTTCAAACAGATTTCACAATTGAGAGGTTTTTCGTTCAAAGAAGTAAGTGTGTGAGTTTTCAAATAACCTTTTCTTTTTGAGTCTGAGAGTGCATAATTTTCAAATCTAACTTTATCAGTGAATTCTCTCCTAGACACTTCACGATATAATTTTTTGTTCAAATCAGTGGGTAAGTTCATTTTCAAACTACATTTTCTCTCTGGGTGTGTGAACACATGCTTTACAAAACTTTGGGTGCATTTTTTGGGAACAGATATCACCTGTGACATATTTCTTGTTCAAATGAGTTTGCATATGTGTTATTAAAGATCCTATCATAGAGAAGTTTTCCCAACAGATATGATTTATAATTTTCACTTTAACAACTATTTTTACTCACATTCAAGGCCAGATTATTAAATATGGTAAACACTGTGCTCTTAAGAGTATATTGTGACTGTTGGGAGAATTTCTGTCCTTGTATTATGCCTAAGTCATCTTGGCCTAAACAAACAATTGGAAGGAAAAATCCATAAATGCAATTTTATACTTGTCTGATGAAAGACTCCTCTCCAATTTCACTGACACGTGATTTTCTAGAGATTCAGGGTTAAAGAGCATAAGTCACCTGTAAGTAAGATTTAGATTTACATATTACAAATATTTTTGTTTGATCCACTAAAATGCACCATGTAATGCACCTCAGTTAGTACCCATTCGAATAGGGATGAACACACACACATGTTGAAGCTGAGGGGTTAAGGCTGAATGCCTTTCCTAAGTCCCATGATGGGACTGCACCCACAAAAGTCTCTTCCCAACTCACACTCTAACATTTAGTTACCCTGTAATTTTTATATTCATGTTACAAATATTACCCTTTTGATATACCTCAGGATGGTATTTATAACTATGCTCATATCAGTTATGAGTGTTACAGTTTCACCATTCTTAATTCTGACTTCCGTATTACAGATAACGAAGAATTCTTATATCTTGTACTGATACTCTTCATATACCATATACCATTCATATAAATATGCAGTACACCATAATAACAGCACAGATCAGAGTGATACAAAACTAATTTTGAGCAGCAGACGAAGGGGTGAGGAGAGGGCAGAGGAAACACAAAGGGTATAATCATCGGCAAAGACGTGGAGAGGAGAGGAGGATGGAGACTGGAAAAGATAAATGATGAAGAGAAGCCATTGAGTGGGTTAAAGAGCAGAATGCTGTAGAACATACTGGTAACTGGGTATGAGCTAGAATAGCTGCTAGATGATGTGGCATCAACGACCATATATAAAATGGTCAGAAAGAAAATTGGAATTCAGAGAACAGTATAGTTATTCCTCATTTTACAAGGCTTTATGTAGTGCAGTTTGGAATATACAGACAATTCCCAATTTACGAAAGAGTTAAGTTCCAGAATTCTGTTCGTAAGTAGAACTGTTTGTAAGTTGTGTTTAGGTAAAAAAAAAATTACTGTACACTACATACATATGCACTACTGTACAGTACTTAGGCTAAAGACACTTAACTACTACATAAGACAAAGTACTGGATACAGTATTAATGTATTTTATTATGCTCATAAGATAATATTTTGTAAGTACAATAATGTATATATGTTGGTTAAGCAACCAGAGGACTGCAATTAACACACAAGGTTAAAGAACCCTTTGTTTCAGATATCTCTGTTGAAGAGAGTGATAAAGAGCTTCTTTTCTCAGAGTTAAAAACTCTCTTCTTCAGAAATGTCTTCAACAATGAAGTACCTCTTGCCTTGGAATATGACCTGTAGACACTTTTCCAGAGGTGTCTTCAGCAAAGATTGTTTTATATTTGGTGTGTCACACTGATGCTTCACCAACAGATGAAATATCCCGAAATTTCTTCAATACCATATATTGTAACATTATCACACCTTGGAAGAGCACCAAATCATAGGTAAGTACAGAGCAATCTTTGTTGAAGACGTTTCTTGAAAAAGATGTCTGGACCTCTCTGGAAGTGAAACTTCCTGGTCTTCATCTTTGGAAGAAAAAAAAAAATCTCTGTCACTTTCTTCAACGTGGAATCTGGAACAACAGGTCCTGAAACCTTGTGTAATCATTACAGTCCTCTCTGATGCTTCTTAACTACTACATAAAACAAAGTATGCAGTGTTAATGAATATTAATAAAGTAATAATAATGTACTGATACAGTACAGTACAGTAATGCATACATTAAAACATGGATAGATAAAGGGTAGGTTTGTGTTCGTATCTGTGAATGTTCGTTAATCGGAGGTTCGTATGTAACAGTATAACAATTAACTACAGTACTGTTTTTACATAAATCTATATCGTATTTGGCAGTTTAAGAAATGCACAGTATTTTAGATATAATTCAAAGTATACAGGAAGTTGGGAAGAGATTATAGGCTAAGCATACACACATATGCTGGGTTTGGCGAAACACAAAGTCGAGTTGCTTTGAGTTACTTTGCCCAAGTATATCAGCATTACCATCCATACAAAGAAAGTAACATACAACAAAACATCTCGTTTTACAATAATTTTCCAACAGCAATTTGTGAGTTAAGTGTTGAAGATCCATATGTGGGTCTTCACTGATTAACTGGCAAAGGGCTGCTGGAAAAGCTTTCTATTAGAAGATGTTCGTTTTATGTCACTTTTTTTGTATAAATGGTAATGTTGGTATACTTGTGCAAAGCAACTCATAGTAACTTGGTTTTGTGTCTCACAAAAACCCAGCTATATGCATTAGGGTTTTGACCATGGGTGGTTTTTGAAATGAAGGAGAGGTGGTGGAACCAACTAGCAGCGCAAGATGAGGGCCCACTATCTATCTATCTATCTATCCCCTATCTATCATATATATATATATATATATATATATATATATATATATATATATATATATATATATATATATATATATATATATATATATATATATATATATATATATATATGGGTTCCTCATTTAACATCAGGGTTCTGTTCCTGACAGGTGACTTAGGTCGGATAGCAAAGTAAGCCGAAAAAGACCTAAATTCAAATCTAGAACCCCCAACCAATGCTAAAAATAAATAATCTAGAACATAGAAAAAATCTAAGTTCTTAATCTATGATATAGAACTAGTAAATCTAAACTTAACAGTATTGCTTACATTTACTTGTGTACCCTAAAACATAAAAATAGTAAAATTATACTACAGCACAGTATTACTTACCTTTACTCACGTGGTTGGCTTGCAAACTGGAAGGGGCAATGCAGAGGATGGTAACCCCCCTCCCTAATTATTTCTGCTAACACAATGGGAAACTCTTTTGCTGCTTTGTCATCACCACTAGCTAGCAGCTTCACCTCCACCCTTAGGTTATGCAAATTAGCACAACTCTTAAAACGATTAAACCAATCCCTACTGGCCACAACCTCTTCACTTTCACTCCCTTTTCAGAGCGTTTTACTATTTCAACTTTAATTTCCATGGTGATGGCTTTTCTTTGTAGCTTTGTCATCACCACTAGCTAGCAGCTTCACCTCCACCCTTAGGTTATGCAAATTAGCACAACTCTTAAAACGATTAAACCAATCCCTACTGGCCACAACCTCTTCACTTTCACTCCCTTTTCAGAGCGTTTTACTATTTCAACTTTAATTTCCATGGTGATGGCTTTTCTTTGTAGCACTACCATCAGAACTATCACCAGTACGCTTGGGAGACAAAGCAATGGCAATAACATGCGAAAACGAGCAAATTCAACATGAGAGTAGATTAACATGAGGAATAATATGGCAGGTGAGAGTAAACAGAGTGGAGGTTCTTTTTCTAATGCCCGTTCTTATATTACACTCAACAAACTGTTTTGAATAAAATCATATTTACGGTTATGTGTTTGGTATTTTTTTAAATTCAATATAATACTTCAAGATAACCAAATATATAAAAAAGTAAATAAATAAAGCCACTAACTTGATATATACGAATACAGCTGCACTGCTAGTTGTGTATTTAAAATAAAATCGTAAGTACGACTATGTGTTTGATTTTTTTTTTAAATTCAATATAATCCTTCACTATAACCAAATATATAAACAAATTAATAAATAAAGCCCTTAACCTGATAAATATGAATACAGCTGTGCTGCTAGCTGTGTAATCGTCCGCCGCGCTCAGAAACTGTTCAGTGCGTGGTATGAATTTACTGTACCAGTCAAGTAGGTCCAGAAATTAAATTGTTAATAATTTATTAATTAATGTATTTATTGGCCTACGACATAACCGGAACGACATTCTACGAGGACTCCCTGTATATATATACAGTGCTCCCTCATTTATCACAGGGGTTCGGTTCTGGGACCAGCTGCAATAGGTGAAAAATAGCGAAGTTAGGAGCACCACATTTATTATAGGTATTTTACATTTATTTTTACCTTTACTGTATAAAGCCTCCCTACACTGTTAACAAACAACCCATTACTTTATTAATAACAACGCACAAGCGTAAATGTATATGAACGTGATATTATGAAGATTGAAAAAAAGGATTAAGAACAAACAGCAAACAAACTTTCGATATAATATCGTCAGGGAAATAGCGTGTAGAGAATATATATATTGCATTTAAGTTTCCCATGTACAGTACGATATACGTTATCTTTGAATGAATCGTATAAGTTTTATTTTTCTCTCAGCTGACTTTATTTACGTTAAGATTTCGTGCAGTATGGTCAAGATATTGTTTAAAACCAAGGAATATTAATAATAATCTATAACCCTGAAATTTAAATAAACCCCAAAGAGGGTGAGTAAATAAATATTTTAAGAGTAAGATATTGTGCCTGAATAAGCATCAGCTGATACGGAGGCAAACAAACAAACATTTATTTCCATTTTTGTACAAGGGTTATTCTTCTAAGATTAAAAGTGACTTATAAGTAAACATGTAATTGAACTAATAAGTAAGAGGGTAATATATACAGTTACATTAAATGTAGCTTTCCTAGAATATAATGCTGTAATAAAAATGTTAACAATAATGTTAATTATAAAGCAGTTATAATAACACTCGATACAGTATCGTTATTATCAGCATCAACACCATATTTGTTTTCCTTACAATGAGAAAAATTAGTTGTTAACTTAGAGAACAGAGAAGTCGATATCAGTTTACATATAGAGAGGTCAGAGTTTAGGGAAATTGCATTAAATCATTAAGTTTAGCTTATGTGTGAGCAGCAATTATTTGTCCAAAAGAAAACTATATAGATTGCCTTTGAAAGCTGCAAAGGAGGATACATTTTTAAGATGGCTCACGGCACCAGCAACACGGAATACAGGTTTTCTTGGATATTCATTACACATCTTTTATAATCCCTTCACATCTGACAGGTCTTACACTATCCATCTCTATTCCTCTTTATCTATTCTTTGTACCCAGGCCCGATAAAGACTGTTTTATTTTATTATTTTTTGGCCCGTCCTGGTGTCACAATAATTTTTTTTTTTTATTTCCTGCCAAAAAAATCCGCGATGCACTGAATTCGCAGTAGGTGAATCGTAATATAGCGAGGGATTACTGTATATGTATATATATATATATATATATATATATATATATATATATATATATATATATATATATATATATATATATATATATATATATATATATATATATATATATATATATGAATCATTTTTTTTTACCCCGAATGAGATTGGGAATTGAATAATTGCTAAAATGAAGCCATGAGTGAGGTTGGGGAATCTGTAATATGAACATAGTGGCATTCAGATAGAATGCGTTCATTCCTAAGTATAGCAGATATAAGCTATAAGGTTGGATTCCTTTTAACCTTCTGTGGTGTGTAGTTGGTAGCGCCTTGACTTAGTAATTATAAGTCCTAGGTTCGAGTCTCGGTCGGGGTAAAAAAATGATTCATGTTTTCACATATGTAATGTGCTTATCTGGTTATTGTAAAGCCCGAATGAGATTGGGAATTGAATTAAATGCTAAAATGAAGCCACGAGTGAGGTTGGGGAATCTGTAATATGAACATAGTGGCATTCAGATAGAATGCGTTCATTCCTAAGTATAGCAGATATAAGCTATAAGGTTGGATTCCTTTTAACCTTCTGTGGTGTGTAGTTGGTAGCGCCTTGACTTAGTAATTATAAGTCCTAGGTTCGAGTCCCGGTTGGGGTAAAAAAATTATTCATGTTTTCACATATGTAATGTGCTTATCTGGATATATATATATATATATATATATATATATATATATATATATATATATATATATATATATATATATATATATATATATATATATATATATATATATATATATATATATATATATATATGAAATATTTTTTTTACCAAGACCGGGACTTAAACCTAGGACTTATAATTACTAAGTCAAGGCGCTACCAACTACACAACAGAAGGATAAGAGGAATCTAACCTTATAGCTTATATCTGCTATACTTAGGAATGAACGCATTCTATCTGAATGATACTATGTTCATATTACAGATTCCCCAACCTCACTAGTGGCTTCATTTTCGCATTTAATTCAATTCCCAATCTCATTTGGGCTATACAATAACCAAATAAGCACATTACATATGTGAAAACATAAATCATTTTTTACCCCAACCTGGACTTGAACCTAGGACTTATAAGTACTAAGTCAAGGTGCTACCAACCACACCACAAAAAATTAAAAGGAATCCAACCTTATAGCTTATATCTTCTATACTTAGAAATAAATGCATTCTATCTGAATGCCACTATGTTCATATTACAAATTCCCCAACCTCACTTTTGGCTTCATTTTCGCATTTAATTCAATTCCCAATCTCATTTGGGCTATACAATAACCAAATAAGCACATTACATATGTGAAAACATTAATCATTTTTTACCCCGACCTGGACTTGAACCTAGGACTTATAAGTACTAAGTCAAGGTGCTGCCAACCACACCAAAAAAGATTAAAAGGAATTCAACCTTATAGCTTATATTTGCTATACTTAGGAATGAACGCATTCTATCTGAATGCCACTATGTTCATATTACAGATTCCCCAACCTCACTCATGGCTTCATTTTCGCATTTAATTCAATTCCCAATCTCATTCGGGCTATACAATAACCAAATAAGCACATTACATATATGAAAACATGAATCACATATTACCCCAACAGGGACTTGAACCTAGGAGTTATAATTAAGTCAAGGCACTACCAACTACATCACAGAAGGTTAAAAGGAATCCAACCTTATAGCTTACATCTGCTTTACTTAGGAATGAACGCATTCTATCTGAATGCCACTATGTTCACATTACAGATTCCTCAACCTCATTCGTGGTTTTATTTTCCCATTTAATTCAATTCCCAATCTCATTTGGGCTATACAATAACCAAATAAGCACATTACATATGTGAAAACATGAATAATTTTTTACCCCGACCTGGACTTGAACCTAGAACTTATAAGTACTAAGTCAAGGTGCTACCAACCACACCACAAAAGATTAAAAGGAAGCCAACCTTATAGCTTATATCTTCTATACTTAGGAATGAATGCATTCTATCTGAATGCCACTATGTTCATATTACAAATTCCTCAACCTCACTCGTGTCTTCATTTTCACAATAAATTCAATTCCCAATCTCATTCGGGCTATACAATAACCAAATAAGCACATTACATATGTGAAAACATGAATCATTATTTACCCCGACCTGGACTTGAACCTAGGACTTATAATTACTAAGTTAAGGCGCTACCAACTACACAACAGAAGGTTAAAAGGAATCCAACCTTATAGCTTATATCTGCTATACTTAGGAATGAACGCATTCTATCTGAATGCCACTATGTTCATATTACAGATTCCCCAACCTCACTCATGGCTTCATTTTCGCATTTAATTCAATTCCAAATCTCATTCGGGCTATACAATAACCAAATAAGCACATTACATATGTGAAAACATGAATCATTTTTTACCCCGACCGGGACTTGAACCTAGGACTTAAAATTACAAAGTCAAGGCGCTACCACCTACACCACAGAAGGTTAAAAGGAATCCAACCTTATAGATTATATCTGCTATACATAGGAATGAATGCATTCTATCTGAATGCCACTATGTTCATATTACAGATTCCCCAACCTCACTCGTGGCTTCATTTTCACATTTAATTCAATTCCCCATCTCATTCGGGCTATACAATAACTAAATAAGCACACTACATATGTGAAAACATAAATAATTTTTTACCCCGACCGGGACTTGAACCTAGGACATAATTAGTAAGTCAAGGCGCTACCAACTACACCACAGAAGATTAAAAGGAATCCAACCTTATAGCTTATATCTGCTATACTTAGGAATGAATGCATTCTATATGAATGCCACTATGTTCATATTACAAATTCCCCAACCTCACTCATGGCTTCATTTTCACATTTAATTCAATTCCCAATCTCATTCGAGCTATACAATAAGCAAAATAAGCACATTACATATGTGAAAACATGAATCATTTTTTACCCCGACCGGGACTTGAACCTAGGACTTAAAATTATTAAGTCAAGGTGATACCAACTACACCACAGAAGGTTAAAAGGAATCCAACCTTATAGCTTATATATGCTATACTTAGGAATGAACGCATTCTATCTGAATGCCACTATGTTCATATTACAGATTCCCCAACCTCACTCGTGGCTTCATTTTCGCATTTAATTCAATTCCCAATCTCGTTCGGGCTATACAGTAACCAAATAAGCACATTACATATGTGAAAACATGAATCATTTTTTACCTCGACCAGGACTTGAACCTAGGACTTATAATTACTAAGTCAAGGCACTACCAACTACACCACAGAAGGTTAAAAGGAATCCTACCTTATAGCTTATATCTGCTATACTTAGGAATGAACGCATTCTATCTGAATGCCACTGTGTTCATATTACAGATTCCCCAACCTCACCCGTGGCTTCATTTTTGCATTCAATTCAATTCCCAATCTCATTCGGGCTATACAATAATCATATAAGCACATTACATAGGTGAAAACATGAATCATATATTACCCTGACCGGGACTTGAACCTAGGACTTATAATTACTATGTCAAGGTGCTACCAACTACACCACAAAGGTTAAAAGGAATCCAACCTTATAGCTTATATCTGCTATAATTAGGAATGAACGCAATCTATCTGAATACCACTATGTTCATTCTCCCAGAAACTTCCATTGTCTCACCTCACCCGTTCAGTCTACTCACGTGTGCGCCGTTCACGTTATGCTTCTTAGTACGTTGTGCTTGTGATTTTGTGAAATTTTTGTATTTCAACCTTTGTAATGCCTCCCAAGCATCTTTCATCTTCTAAGGCTTCTGGTAGTAAGCCTAAGCGGCAGAGGAAGATGTTAACCATAACAGAAAAGGTAAAACTGTTAGATATGCTGAAGGAAGGAAGGTTTGTGGATGTCGGCCACCATTTCGGCATCAACAAATCTAATGTTCGATACATCAAAAAGGACGAGGCAAATATCAGGAAAACTACAACTATTACTTTTAATAAAACAGCAAAGAGGGTCGTAACACCCGGCAATAAGATAATAATGCGGACGGAATCTGCTTTGGCACTGTGGATTGCTGATTGCAAGAAGAAGAACATTAGCTTAGACACCAGTACCATACAAACAAAGGCGAAGAAGCTATACAAGACATTCGCTGCAAACGAACCCGATGACGATAGTGGCAACCGTGAAGAGGAGGAGAAAGAAGAAGAAACCGACGACCCAAAACCAGGACCCTCCTGCGATTCTCCAGAGGAAACAATAGTTCGTTGCAAGCTAGGGATGGTTCGCCAAATTTAAAAAATGTTATGGCCTAAACAGTGTTTTGGTGCATGGCGAAGCTGCCTCTGCCGATACAGCTGCAGCTGAAGAATATGTAAAGAAAGAATTCAAGAAAATTATCGTTAAAGGCGAATATGCTCCTGAGCAAGTATTTAGCATGGATGAGACTGGGTTATTTTGGAAGAGAATGCCGTCTCGCACTTTTCTCTTCAAGGAAGAAGCTAAAGCCCCGGGATTTAAAGCACACAAAGACTGCATTACCCTCGTCATGTGTGGGAATGCTGCAGGCTTCTTGTTAAATCCCGGACTTATATACAAGTCTAAGAACTCTAGGGCTTTAAAGAATAAAGACAAGAATCTGCTGCCTGTGTATTGGATGCATAACCCTAAGGTCTGGATCACAAAAATCCTCACATCAGACTGGTTTCACCAATGCTTTATCCCTTTGGTCAAAGTTTATCTTGCGGAGAAGGGCCTTGAATTTGAAGTCTTTCTTTTGATGCATATTGCTGGTGGCCAAGCAACTGATCTCGAGTATGACGGTGTTCAAATAGTGTTCCTGCCACCAAATACGACATTACTGATTTAGCCTATGGATCAAGGCGTTATTCGTGCATTCAAGGCCCTGTACACACGAAATGCCCTAGTGAACCTGGTTGACTCCATGGATGCAGACAAAAAATTCGCACTGAAGACGTACTGGCATAACTACACGATTGCTACATGCCTTTAAAATATTCATTATGCAATCAAAGAGATGAAGACGGCCACAAACAATGCCAGCTGGAAGAACTTGTGGCCCGAAGTCATCTACGACCACAAGGGATTCGCTCCTGACAAAGTCCATAACTCGGCAGTTGCGAAAGCTGTGAAGTTGGCTGCATTTCTAGGAGGAGAAGGCTTTAAAGATATGACTCAAGATGACGTGAATGAACTGATCGACTGCCACTCGCAGCCTCTGACTGATAAAGACTTGGAGGAAATGACAAAATCAGCGAGTGAAGAAGAGGAAGAAGAACAACCAGAGGAAACGCACGAAGAAGTCAAAGAACCTGGCCTTGATCGTCTGGCAGTCATGTACAACATGGCGAAAGAACTCCAACAACTGTTGCAGGAGCATGACGATAATATGGTTCGTTCGGTGCACTTTTGCAATATTATCGACGATGCCATGACTCCTCACAAAAGAAGAAACAACGACAGCAACTCCCTATTACCATGTTCTTCTCTCCCAAAAAGCAGCCGTAAAGCTGTCATTGGCTGTGAAGTATGTACATGTCATCATCATGTCAGTCACGGTAAATTCACCTATTTAATAAAGTAAAGGGTGGTTTGTTAACAGTGCAGAGAGTTTATACAGTAAAGGTAAAAATAAATGTAAAATACCTATGTATATATGGTAGTCCTAATTCGCAGATTTTCACCTTTTTGCTGCGGGTTCCGGAACCGAACCCCCGCGATAAACGAGGGAGCACTGTATATATATATATATATATATATATATATATATATATATATATATTATATATATATATATATATATATATATATATATATATATATATATATATATATATATATATATATATATATATAAAGAACTACCGACATGCAAACATTTGCAAATACGAACAAAGTGCGCCACAATAAGGAAATTATACAAAATAAACAAAATCGTATTGCTGCAAGTTCAAACTTACTGAGTAGTGGCATTTGTGCCTTGGACAACATTCAGCTGCTAACAATGGCGAAAACAACACTGTTGCCACACCATGTTTTCGTTAGTCTGTTCTCAGCTCGTGTCCCTTAAACACACTCTGAAACTCTGCATAGCTTGCCGGAATTTTATCGTGAAATATCCAGTGAAACATTTATTCATTATGAAAGATGAAAAGCTTAAGGCTAGTGACATTATTGGTGTTTCAAAAAAAAGGACAAGCCATCTCGATGGAAATAATAATGGCTTTAATAAAGAAGCTTAATAATGGTGAAAAAATGCACTTACAATATGAACAGTTCCACTGTGGTCATGATTTACAAAAATAAAGAACATGTTATGGAACAGGTGAAAAGTGCAGTAACTATGCATTCTATTGTTATTCTTGAAAGAATCATCAATGATGGTGTTTATCTTCTTCAGCAAAATTTTCAATGTGATCGAGACTGGTCTTTCCTTTGCTATTAATTTAAAAGGTTGGTACAGTAATTTACTGTATGTACTGTACTATTACAATGTCTTATTATTACTCTATTACAATTTATTAATATAATTTATGTTTTATAGTTTATTAAAAAAAATATAATTCATGTATTATAACAGTAAAACCCATTCCATTGCCTTCTGCTCCTTACGCTGCCTCCTCTTCCTCTCCCCCCCTCCTCCGGACTCGAGAAATGACAAATGCAGAAACCTACCTCCTCTAATACTTCACCTTAAACTTTCACTACCAGCTTAAAAGGTTAGCACAGTAATTTACTGTATGTACTATTACAATGTTTCATCAGTACTGTATTTAAATTTATTTATATAATTTATGTTTTACGGTTTATTAAGTGCCATCAGGATAAGAACTTTGTATACTTTCGAACTTGGCATATGTTTGATATATACAGTGCTGCATATAGCAAAAAGCAACTTAATTAGAAACCAATTTACAAAAGGGTGTCGGAACGTAACTCATTCATAAGTTGGGGGGTATAATATATATATATATATATATATATATATATATATATATATATATATATATATATATATATATATATATATATATATATAAAAATAAGTACAAACTGTTAGCATACAGCACTAAATAGTAAGGAAGCCCATCAGTGAAACAAAACTTATAAAACAATGCTATATTTCGGATCCTAACTGGATCCCTTCTCAAGCACAACTGAGACAAAATAACAAAGAAGGGGGAGACATAAACAAAAGGACTCATGAGACCTGAGGGATTAAAAAAATTTTTGATAACAGGACAGGTCTAATCCAAACGAATTATCCTCAACCAAGAAGCCGCCAAGATCATTAAACCATTAACAAAGAAAAATGTTAATCCTTAAAATGATAAATGATCTGAAAGAAGATAGCCCCCAACATATTATTATAATTAAAAGAATATTAATCTGGTTGGGGGTTTATCTTGAGGGATAACTTCGTTGAGGCAGCGCTTCAGGAGGGCTTTATCAATTATGTCAGGGGTCCATTGCCCCCTAGATAGATTAAAATTGTCCTTCATTTCAATGAGGGAAGATTCCACAATTTTCCGTTTGAATTGACAGGTACTTTTAAATAGCATAGTGGCACCACTCCAATCAATCCGATGATTATGTTCATTGATGTGGGTAAAAATAGCTGAATTTTCTTGATTATATCTTACTGCTCTCTTGTGTTCTAAGACTCTCTGGGATAGAGAGCGGCCTGTTTGTCCTATGTACACTCTATTGCAATCATTACAGCTTATTTGGTATACTCCTGCATTAACTTCTTTTTTGTTTTGGCTAACGTTAACTAATTCTTTTCTTAAAGTAGTGGGATAGTTAAAAGTGAATGGGGACTGTTTACCTAATGTATCATTTATGACGCCTAGCTTTTGGTGAAAAGGAAGGAGGATTTTGTTGAAATTATTCTCTTTGGGGGTCCTGTGAGGATTGTAAAAAACATGTTTAGCTTTCTGCAGAGCTTTGTCTAAGAAAAAGGGAGGATAACAAAGTTGGTCAAGCTGAGAATAAACCGTTTGAATTTCATGTTCTAAATAATTGGAGCTGCAAATCCGGAGGGCTCTAAGGAATAAATTCGAAGCTATACCTAATTTTACTTTTTCTTCATGATAACTATAAAAGTGCACATAAGACGCAGAGTGGGTGGATTTTCTATAGACTTTAAAGTTGTAACCCCAAGTATCTCTAACAATGAGGACATCAAGGAAAGGCATTTGGTTTTCATTTTCCCATTCTACTTTAAATTTAATGGAAGGAACTAAACTATTTAGTTGTGCTACAAATTCGTTAAAGGTACCCCAAGCATCATCCCAATAACTAAAAATGTCATCAACATAGCGCAGCCAAATCATGTTGGGAGGTTTGATTTCTCTCAGAAGCTCAGTCTCAAAATATTTCATATACAAATTGGCTAAAATTGGAGACAAAGGACTTCCCATACTACAACCGAACTTTTGCCTATAAAAATTGCCATTGAAAGAAAAGACATTAGTACTCACGCAGAGTCTGATTAATTTGATAATTTTTGCTATGGGTAAGGGGAAATCCTTTTTAAAGGTTTCAAGTTTCTTAGCAAGGAAATTAAGTACAGAATCTATTGGGACATTTGTAAAAAGTGATTCTACATCAAGACTGAGTAATTTAACCCCATTCATTGGAACATTGGATAACCTAAATCTCTGAATGAAGTCCTCTGAATGCTTTAGGTGCGCTTGGGAAAATTACCTAGATATGGGGATAGTAAGCTGGCTAACCATTTAGCAAGTTTTGAAGTGAAAGAGTCGCGGCATGAAACAATAGGACGCAGAGGAATATTTTCCTTATGGGTTTTGGGCAAGCCATAAAAATACGGGAGTTGAGGATTAATAACTTTAAATTTCTCAAGGACCTCCCTATCACATTTTGACTGAGCTATGTCCCGAACATTTTTATTGAAAGTGGCAGCAACATTTATTAATGGATTTTTAGAAAGTTTCTCATAAGTATTGGAGTCATTAAGGAGTTGCATAGCTTTACCTATATAACAGTCTTTATTCAAAAGTATGAGTTTTCCCCCCTTATCAGATTTAGTTATAATGATATCATCTTTTTGTTTAAGCTTAAACAAAAAGATGATATCATTATAACTAAATCTGATAAGGGGGGAAAACTCATACTTTTGAATAAAGACTGTTATATAGGTAAAGCTATGCAACTCCTTAATGACTCCAATACTTATGAGAAACTTTCTAAAAATCCATTAATAAATGTTGCTGCCACTTTCAATAAAAATGTTCGGGACATAGCTCAGTCAAAATGTGATAGGGAGGTCCTTGAGAAATTTAAAGTTATTAATCCTCAACTCCCGTATTTTTATGGCTTGCCCAAAACCCATAAGGAAAATATTCCTCTGCGTCCTATTGTTTCATGCCGCGACTCTTTCACTTCAAAACTTGCTAAATGGTTAGCCAGCTTACTATCCCCATATCTAGGTAAATTTTCCCAAGCGCACCTAAAGCATTCAGAGGACTTCATTCAGAGATTTAGGTTATCCAATGTTCCAATGAATGGGGTTAAATTACTCAGTCTTGATGTAGAATCACTTTTTACAAATGTCCCAATAGATTCTGTACTTAATTTCCTTGCTAAGAAACTTGAAACCTTTAAAAAGGATTTCCCCTTACCCATAGCAAAAATTATCAAATTAATCAGACTCTGCGTGAGTACTAATGTCTTTTCTTTCAATGGCAATTTTTATAGGCAAAAGTTCGGTTGTAGTATGGGAAGTCCTTTGTCTCCAATTTTAGCCAATTTGTATATGGAATATTTTGAGACTGAGCTTCTGAGAGAAATCAAACCTCCCAACATGATTTGGCTGCGCTATGTTGATGACATTTTTAGTTATTGGGATGATGCTTGGGGTACCTTTAACGAATTTGTAGCACAACTAAATAGTTTAGTTCCTTCCATTAAATTTAAAGTAGAATGGGAAAATGAAAACCAAATGCCTTTCCTTGATGTCCTCATTGTTAGAGATACTTGGGGTTACAACTTTAAAGTCTATAGAAAATCCACCCACTCTGCGTCTTATGTGCACTTTTATAGTTATCATGAAGAAAAAGTAAAATTAGGTATAGCTTCGAATTTATTCCTTAGAGCCCTCCGGATTTGCAGCTCCAATTATTTAGAACATGAAATTCAAACGGTTTATTCTCAGCTTGACCAACTTTGTTATCCTCCCTTTTTCTTAGACAAAGCTCTGCAGAAAGCTAAACATGTTTTTTACAATCCTCACAGGACCCCCAAAGAGAATAATTTCAACAAAATCCTCCTTCCTTTTCACCAAAAGCTAGGCGTCATAAATGATACATTAGGTAAACAGTCCCCATTCACTTGTAACTATCCCACTACTTTAAGAAAAGAATTAGTTAACGTTAGCCAAAACAAAAAAGAAGTTAATGCAGGAGTATACCAAATAAGCTGTAATGATTGCAATAGAGTGTACATAGGACAAACAGGCCGCTCTCTATCCCAGAGAGTCTTAGAACACAAGAGAGCAGTAAGATATAATCAAGAAAATTCAGCTATTTTTACCCACATCAATGAACATAATCATCGGATTGATTGGAGTGGTGCCACTATGCTATTTAAAAGTACCTGTCAATTCAAACGGAAAATTGTGGAATCTTCCCTCATTGAAATGAAGGACAATTTTAATCTATCTAGGGGGCAATGGACCCCTGACATAATTGATAAAGCCCTCCTGAAGCGCTGCCTCAACGAAGTTATCCCTCAAGATAAACCCCCAACCAGATTAATATTCTTTTAATTATAATAATATGTTGGGGGCTATCTTCTTTCAGATCATTTATCATTTTAAGGATTAACATTTTTCTTTGTTAATGGTTTAATGATCTTGGCGGCTTCTTGGTTGAGGATAATTCGTTTGGATTAGACCTGTCCTGTTATCAAAAATTTTTTTAATCCCTCAGGTCTCATGAGTCCTTTTGTTTATGTCTCCCCCTTCTTTGTTATTTTGTCTCAGTTGTGCTTGAGAAGGGATCCAGTTAGGATCCGAAATATAGCATTGTTTTATAAGTTTTGTTTCACTGATGGGCTTCCTTACTATATATATATATATATATATATATATATATATATATATATATATATATATATACAGTAATCCCTCGCTATATCGTGGTTCACCTATCGTGAATCAGTTTTTGTTGGCGAGTTTTTTTTTCTGGGTATATGCGAGAATATTAAAATATTAAAAAATTTAAATTTTCAGTATATTCATTATTTTATTGGAAAAAAAAAATTTCATTATTTTATTGGAAATTTTTTTTTTCATTATTTTATTGATAAAAAATGTATTTCCCAGCCTAAGAATAATAAAACAGTAAGAAAGAGTAAAAAATACATAAATTTAAACATGTAACTCAATACCACAGAAAGTACGATTCCGGTATCGGCGTTTCGGAAAACACAAAGGGTTGCACCTACGTGAGCTAGCACATATTAAAATTTCCAGTATTTTCATTATTTTATTGATAAAAAATGTATTTCTTAGCCTAAGAATAATAAAACAGTAATAAATAGTAAAAAACATAAATTTAAACATGTAACTCACAGTATTGCACCATGTAAAATACGATACCGGTATCAGCGTTTTGGAAAACGAAAAGGGTCACACCTACGTGAGCTAGTACATATTAAAATTTCCAGTATTTTCATTATTTTATTGATAAAAAAAAGTATTTTCTAGCCTTAAAACAATAAAACAGTAAAAAATAGTAAAAAACATAAATTTAATCATATAACTCACAGTATTGTGAAATACTGTACGATAGCGTACACTGTACTGGCATCTTGGAAAACGCAAAGGCTCGCACCTACGTGAGATAGTTCATGGGATGCTACTGGCTGAAAGGGTGGGAGATGACGAATCACATAATTGTTTTTCTGTATGCTCTGTATCATGGGGTCCGATTGGCCTTTTGATTGAAGGTTGGTTCTCCCATCATCTTCCATTGTCTCTCCTCACTCGTTCAGTCTAACTCACGTGTTTTTTTTTTTACTCACGTATTTCAACCTCTGCAATGCCTCCCAGGCATCCTTCACCTTCTAAGGCTTCTGGTAGTGAGCTTAAGCGGCAAAGGAAGATGTTAACCATAACAGATAAGGTAAAACTGTTAGATATGCTGAAAGAAGGGAAGGTTCCTCTTTACAGCCTGATAGAGGCTGTTTCATTTTATCATTTTTTGGCCCGTCCTGGTGTCACAGTAATCTAAAAAAAAAAAATAAATAAATAAATAAATAAATAAATCTGTGATGCACTGAATTCACGATAGGTGGACCGAGAAATAGCGAGGGATTACTGTATATATAATTTGGTATAGTTATAGACAGCATTACTTGATTCACTTGTCATGGCACTTTCAAATATCTGGTCTTAGAAATAAGGGCATTAAGGATAATTTTAAAAAATTACGACAGTCAATTTACCAAGCATGCACAATGAACACATTAATGTTCTGTACTAAATGTCCAAACAATTCAAACGAGAAATAAAAGGATATATAATAGTGCATTGGTGCTCCAAACAAACTAAGACAAAACTTTAGATTTAACAAAATATTTGTCTAGGCATACATATTATAATCACATAATGACCACCTGTATTTAAGGTGGTTAGCTTACCTTAGTGTAAAGCTTGACAAATCCAGATAGAATCAGTGATATACCAACTCTGTAGAAAAAAATAAAAAGAATCTATTATCAACCAACCTGAGGTCCAATATTTGAAACTAAACAACAACTCTAACATACATAACATACAACAATTCTAACATATATAAGCCAAATGGTGCCAGCTCGATACTACTCTGTGACTCTTTCATATGTCTGGATGGCATGGATATGGCAACATAGTTTGCTGTTTTAGGAGTCATTATTAATTCCCATTTGAATGTATGTGGACACAAATACGTTGGCACTGGGAAATTAAGACTGGATGTCTTTCCTAAGTAGACCGCAACCATAACACTACCACAATCCCCTCACATATCCCACTGCAGGAAGCCAATCATCATTGGAATATTCCGAGACTGTGAGCTTTGCTCAATGAGAACATCTCGTCAGATCTCTTCTCATTATAACACAGGTCTTCTTTTTTTCACTTTGACACAGGAAGAAAGTTATTACGTGCACATGCCGACAAATTTCTATGCTCTCCCATAAAACTAGCCCAAAATGTAGTCTTCTCCCTTGACAAAAAGAACATCGCCACAATAGTTGCATTCAACTCTTTCATTGACATACAAGACATCTGCAATGCCAAGTGATGGTCTCTCCATAAGGCTACAGGGTGTCAAAATCTATATGAATATCCAGACATTGTGAAAGCCTGCACTGTTCTATAAAAAATATCCAAGACTGTAGTGAATCACATGGATATGTTATGTTCCAGTTAGCTGGGCACATTATTCACGTTTTCTTCAATAAATATATTGCATCAAGCCTCAGGGTTTGTACCTTACATACTCATCTAGGAGTGTTATTAAATTTACTCTTAAGTACAGTATATTAGGATGGACTCTTATTTCTCCCATGTTCTACGCAGGAACCACGTAATCATATATCAATGTATTGAATTACCATTATTTTGAAGTACAGTATTTATGGGTAATACTTTTATCTTTTTCTTATATTGATGCTATTTCATTATTGCATTAATCATTTATCATATACCTTTAAGCAAAATTAATTCCTCCTCAGTCTCTGCATATTGCATGCACATTTGCACCATTATACTTAGCTTTGCGATACAGATCACTATGTATCACTTCAGGGGATGACCTTGCTGTGTAAATAAAAATATTTAAAAGGAAACAAATAAGTTTGTAATGGGTTCTATTCCCATTCCAAAGAGTCTAGAATCCCTCTTTCACTCTTCTTACATTCTATGTTTGTAATGCTACTAATGAGATGCATGAGGACATACAGAAAAGGCGATATGAGGAAAAAAAATGCATAATTTTCCGTGTTTCCATGCAGCTTGCCAACACTCATCCTCCTACCCCCTGCTTACCTCTTGGAAGGTCAGTTTTAGTCTGGTGGTGCTAAATGATGGGAACTGGTAAAGTGGATAATCAATCTGAATGTGTGGCTGCAACTATTAGTTCTGTCCCTCTGTCTCTCTTTGAAACAGATCTCCACTGGAGAGAAAGACTCTTGACAGGTTGCTGGACTCCTAAACATCCAATATTTCTTACTAAAAGCACCTTACAATTACCTATTTATAAAGTTTTTATGGAGTAAATATGTTTACATTCCCTAATTATCATGAACAATGGGATATCAGAATGGAAGTATCTGAGAGCAGAGTTCCAAAGGCTTAAGTGTATGTATAGCACAAGTGACAAGTGTATGTCACCAGTAACTAGTGTATAAATAATACCATTTATAAATGACAGCATAGGTAAAATTGATACACCCTAATATCAATAAATACAGGTGGGTAATAACTGTCTTTAAATATGAAGATTTGATTTTGTCTTGCCTATGATGCATGCTAAGTTTACTTACGTTAAGGTATAGAAAATATATATTCCATTAATAGGGGCTAATTTCATTTATAAGAAAAATGAAATCATATTTATCATCATTCAATTACAGTATAAGATTCTCAAGTCGGCAAAAATATATACCGGTATATACGCATTTCTAATAGAGCCTCAACAGAGCTCTTGGTACTTTGTTATTTATTATTTTGTGTCATTAATAAATCTCATTCTAATGGAAGTGTTCACAGGCATTCCCTTAATCCATGCTTTGAATAGGTCGTCTCTAAAATCTATGATAAAATCCCACGATTTCTCATATTTGGCACAATGGAGAGGAATTCCTAACTGCACTGTGAGTGCCATTTAACAACATTCCACGCCTCTTTCTCTCTCTCTCTCTCTAGCAATAATATTTGTTACTTTATTAGTAAAACAATTCCTGAAACTTTAATAATTACTGAACTACATTTCTGATGTTTCCTAATTTATGACATCCTAACAAAGCAGTCAGCTGGTTTTAAGTAAGGAAGATCCGAGTGGTAAAGTAGGTGATAAACAAACCTGGAAAAATGAGTATACAATATTGTTCTGGGAAACGGTATTGCCACATAGTGAGGGGAAAAATGACCTCACTCGCATTTTCTAAACATTATAAAAGTTTACTAATAGAGATAAAAGGCAGTGCACTCCTTTCAACTCTAAATTATATTTTTCTATGGCAAAGAACAGCCATTTTGTTCTCTCCTCTTTCTTTAATGTTGTCACCCAAGAGGATACGTGACATCTGGATTTAGAGGTTTTATAGTAACTATGAAGGCCATATACAAGAGCCATGATCCCCCTATAACGGGATAGTCAAGTCCAATATAAACAAATTACTTGGAAGAAAATACAAAGAAGGGAATTTCTAGTCCCCTCACTGCACCCTATTTAGTTGACTTTTATGACATGCAGGGGAATGCATGTTCCCCATAGGGGAACAACTGCAGCCACAACAGTTGTCAACTAGATTTCCTTCAAATTTGAGTGATTTTACGTCATGAACTTCCTTTTTATTATGGGCTAGAATGATGTCTTCTTGCACAAGACTTTGATTTTGGCAAGTGCGACTGTTACCTTGAGTGAATGCCCTTTCTAACCCCCCAGACTGTGGTGACCTCGAACCCACGAACTGACGAATCAAAATTGTGAGCATTACCATTGGAACAAAGTGGTCACTGGGTATCCTCAAACAGCAAAACAATCATGATGTTTAGTTATTTGAAGGAAACTTTATTAATTACGCTATGATCATGTTAAGAGACGCTAACTTGAAAAAAACATTAAAACGAGAAATAAGATGAAATGTCAAAAAGTTTTTTAAGCATACTCATTAATATGTTCAAAGCATATAAAATGAAGTTGAACTCTTTAATTTGAAGGATAGTCAGAAAAAAGGAAGGCATAGGAGAAAAACTAAAACTTGACAGAGCAAGGGGTGAAGGAAAAAAACAAAAACATATATATAGGAATAGAGAAGGGATTATTTTGGAAGTCAGCTCTGATGCTGACTACTCTTAATAACCAATTGTATGAAGCATTAATTCTTCACTGAATGATGCGATGATTACTTTCAAATCTTCTACCAAAGCTATTCTAACATCATCTGGTCGTGCGTGGATGCATAACATATTCGCAGACTTGTACACTAATACAGTAAAATACATCAAGATGAATAGTTTGATTACGACTGGCTTACAATGCCACATGAGCTTATTTTGAACTGGAAATTAGTAAGAAACTTACTAATAGTTTAACTAGTTTTCGTGCTTCGTAATGCACTGATTTGAAAAGAGAAGAAACTTCTGTCGGACTTCGTAATACTAGGGATATTCAGGGTTAGTGAACTGCGACGAAAATATTCAGAACTCTATTCCATTATTTAACTGTTTACATCAAGAGCTGTTCTATCAAGGCAGTGGACACAGCCACGCATGTAACTTTATCTTCATGTTGGGTGGAAATAGTAAAATCGCCTGAATATTGGTATACCATTTCAGCGTTGCCATATCATCATGGCAACCCTTCAATATCACTGAGATTACGGCACTATCAAGTTCTGATGGAACCTCAACCCCTAATTAACAAAGTTATTTTTCACTTCATACAATAATACAATAGGTAAAAATATCTTTTTATACATTATCTCAATTTAGTATTGATGTGGCCGCCGTGGTCGGGTGGTAAATCATTCGAATTTTACTCGTTCAGATTGCTGAACGAGTTTGGATGGATGGATGGAGTAAGGAGAGCCCTGAATGATAGGAGGATGGATGTGAGGGAAGCAAGCGAGCGTGCTAGGAATAGGAATGAGTGGCGAGTGATTGTGACGCAGCTCTGATGGGCATCTGCTGTTACCACGGGGCTGCATCTTACAGAGTTAGCTCTGTGGTGGGGGCAGTAGGAGGAGTTGGCAGTTGTGAAGCGACACAGGTTGTGGAAGAGCCGGGAGGATGGGCTGTGGTACTCCAGCAGTGCCATCTGAACGGTCGCTAGCTCCCTCGTCATTGCCCATAGAGCAAAGTAATCCCCTTATTGTTTTCCTTTCTTGATGTCGGCTACCCCCCAATTAAAGGGGGAAACAGCCAAGGTACATAGATAGATAGATTGCTGGTTCGATACCCGCCTCATCCTGAGGTTAGAAAGGGCATTCGCTCATGGTAACAGACACTCTATCAATAAGGGGACCGCCGTAATAGTAAAGTGGTCGATTTCGGGAGGTGACAGACCCATGTTCGAACCCGCGGCTGGGCGTTAGGAAGGCTTCCAATCTTAATTCCCCAAATGAGATCTAATTGTGATATATATATATATATATATATATATATATATATATATATATATATATATATATATATATATATATATATATATATATATATATATATATATATATATATATATATATATATATATATATATATATATATATATATATATATATATATATATATATATATATATATATATATATATATATAATTGAATTTAAAGTTATTTATTCATTCTTGTATAGGAAATATATGAAATTTTTGTATCGTGCTACCGACAACACTGAGTCTTTATTGGTGTGCGATCTACATGCGTGATCCTACTTGAATGATCTAAAGAGAGAGAGAGAGAGAGAGAGAGAGAGAGAGAGAGAGAGAGAGAGAGAGAGAGAGAGAGAGAGAGAGAGAGAGAGAGAGAGAGAGAGAGAATAATTATTAATTATGGATTAAGTTTGACCGCAAATCACTTGTATATGGAATAAGATCCTTGGTGGGTCCTCATTTCATGAAGCCATCATGATAGCCAAAGAATTTTACTACTAAGTTGTAGGTAAGGCTTGGGTTAGGTTAGGTGTATCAGTTGTTCATAAATATCAACACAGATTACATTCTCAATTTGTAGATTACATACTTTAGTGGATCACACTAATATAACACCAAATATGTTCTCTTATGATAATTATAGACGGTGTTGGATCCCTAATCTAAAGAATCTGATTCCATTTATTTTTTTCCCTTAGTTCTTAAAGCTGATAACCCAGCCACTGAGGGGGCAAGCCAGCCTCAACTTGGTGCCGGTCCCAAGCCCGGGTAAATCGGGAGGGTGGCGGCAGAAAGGGCATCCGGCCATAAAAATTTTGCCAAAACCAAAATATGGCCAGTACAAACATCGACCCCACATAAAAGTGGGAAAAGATGTAGACGAAGAAGAAGAAGAAGAAGAAGAAGAAGAAGAAGAAGAAGAAGTTCTTAAAGCTGATAGACTCTGAGGGTGATTCCAAGATACAAGAAGCAATGAAAATTTGCAGGTCGTCCTTGGTTCGTCTAAGCAGCTCCTCTGAACATGTGTGCGGAAATAAGTAAAACGCGACGATATATGTGTGTGAAAATGAGTCCCCCTTTAAATGCGGGTGGACACAGGCATGTTGGAGCTGTGGTATGCAACTCAAAAGACACAGATAATATTCGACAACTGGACATACTCAAAGGCATGTTGAAAGCCGGTGTCTGAATTATTTAGACCTGAGGTTAGCAAGGGCATGCACTCAGGGTAACGATTACATCTGCCAAACCAAGTCCTTCGCAAGAAGGCAACCGTCCTAGCCCTTGGTAGAAAAGGGAGTCCGTGACGTAAAACTGGAACAACAAACAACAACAAGTTATAAGGAAAGACTTGATGATTTAATCTAGTTCTGTTGGAAGCTAGAAAATCTATAATAAAATTTTTCATATTCCGTCAAGGTTTTGAAGAAGTTGCTAGAATGAGGTACTCTGATATGGTAGGTATTAGAATCAAAGGTTGAAGTAGTTCGAATCATTATGAGATATCTTTGGAATTCATTCTACTCTTTTTACGACGCTTTTCACATTTCGAACGTAGTTAGTTTTAGTCTTGTGTATGTGCCTTTGTGTCAGAATTAGCAATGTATGGAAAATCTCTCTCTCTCTCTCTCTCTCTCTCTCTCTCTCTCTCTCTCTCTCTCTCTCTCTCTCTCTCTCTCTCTCTACTATATATATATATATATATATATATATATATATATATATATATATATATATATATATATATATATATATATATATATATATATATATATATATATATATATCAGGAAAAGGACCATTAAAGAAAACCCTGGGGAAAATGTATAAAGCACTTATTAAATTCGTGACCTAAAGTGGTCACCATCTCAAAGAAAAATCCCATGATAAGTACTTCATCTATTTTTTCCGTTGTTTTCGTTAATGGGCCTTTTTTGCAATTCTTGATGCATAAATACACACACACACACACACAGATGCTGGAAACATGCGAACAAGGTACCTATCTTCAAAAAGGGAAGGAGGGATGTGGCTTTAAACTATAGACCTGTTTCCTTGACCAGCAAAGTTTTCAAAGTTATAGAGAAACTACGAAGAAAAAACATCACTCTTCACTTGGAATGCTTCAACTTTTTGTCAGTGAGACAAAATGGCTTCATGGAAGGTATATCATCAGTAACAAACTTATTAGAATGTTATGATGAGGTATGCCGAATCTAACAGGAAAGAGAGGGCTGGGCAGATTGCATATTCCTGGACATCCAAAAAGCATGACTCGGTCCCACACGGGAGACTTATTGAGAAGCTGCAAGCAATGGCTAGAATAGGAGGAAATGTCTTGGAATGGATAAAAACTTACTTAGAAGGAAGGGAACAGAGGATTAGAATAAGACACTCAGTGTGTGATTGGAGAAGAGTTAGTAGTGGAGTTCCACAGGGTTCAGTTTTACGACCACTTTTGTTCCTTGTATATGTAAACGACCTACCAGAGTCTGTAAATTCATTCATGAATATGTTTGCAGATGATGCAAAGATTGTGAAGAAAGTAGGAAACGAGAACAATGGTAGAGAACTTCAGGAGGATCTAAATAGACTGAATGAGTGGTCAGAAAAGTGGCATATGAAATTCAATACTTCAAAATGTAAGGTATTGGAAATAGGTACATGCGCAAACAGGTCCAAGCTTGACTACTCAATGGCAGGAGCAGAATTTCAAGAGACAGAGAATGAGAGAGATCTAGGAGTAAACATACTGGCAGATTTGTCTCCATAAATGAATATAAATGGCATAGTATGGGCAGCATATGCATTCTTAGCAAATGTAAGGGTAGCCTTCAGGCACATGGACAAGGAAATTTTCATAAATATTTATGTAATCTATGAGAGGTCAAAGCTTGAATATGCAGCCCCCCCCCTTTTGGAATCCACACTTGAAAAAGCACGTAGTTAAGCTGGAAAAAGTTCAAAGACATGCCACGAAACTTGGTGCCAGAAATACGCAATCTCAGTTATGAGGAGAGGCTGAGGTAATAAGACTTACCAAAACTCGAAGCTAGAAAAATGAGGGAGGATATGGAGACGGTTTTTAAATTCCTTCATGGTTATAAGTAGAGGTCATAGTCTGAAGATTCGTAAGAAAATTTCTTTGTAGGATGTAAGGAAGTACTTTTTTTTTAGGGCAAGAGTAGTTGATAATTGGAATTGGATAAGCGAGGAGATAGTTAATGCTAACTCAATCCATAGTTTTAAGGACAAGTATAACAAAAATCACTTAGTACAAGATGGAAGCGACCAGGATACGGGAAGTTACGAGCTTGGGGCTCTTTCCCGTAGGCACAATTAGGTAATTACACAAACACACACACAAATATATATATATATATATATATATATATATATATATATATATAATATATATATATATATATATATATATATATATATATATATATATATATATATATATATATATATATATATATATATATATATACACACAAGCCTTATTCCCCCTTGTAAGGGGGGTGGCCGAGCCAAGAAACACGCATTCACCACGATCCACACACACGGGAAGATACGAGCTTTGGGCTCTTTCCCGTAAACACAATTAGGTAATCACACCTCAACCACTCCTCTCAGCTCCTTGGGAATAAAGGATTGCCACGTCTCCCCCCCCTTCCGCCCTGCTTGGGTCACCCACAAGCTAGGCGAGACCCGACAGCCGCAGCTGGTTTACCCTAAACGCTTCATCACATGGCAACTCCCCTCACACCTGTCCACCACATGTCACTGAGCTAGCAGGTGCAAGAAATCTCTTTGGGCCACGTCATATATGCACAATCTTCCTCCATTCATTCCTATCTCTTGCATGCACTCTTGCCTGTTCCACTGACATTCCACGTGCATTCATTGCTCTTTTCACGCCTTCCATCCATCTAATTCTAGGTCTCCCTCTTGACCTAACTCCAATCGCTTCTGCAATCCACACGCTCTTCACAAATCGTTCATCACTCATCCTTTGTATGTGTCCACACCATTTCAACACTCTCTGATCTAACCTATCCGACAGCTTCATTCCAACACATGTTCTCTGCCTAACATCCTCATTTCTTACTCTATTTATTCTAGATATACCAATCATACCTCTCAAACACCTCATCTCCATTACATTCAACTTGTTCTTTTCATCCTCTCTTGCATTCCAAGTCTCTGCTCCATTCAGTGCTGTCTGTACAATCACACCTTCATATATCGTTCTCTTTGCATTCATTCCCAAATATCTATTTCTCATTACACTTTTCAACCAACCTAGACAAGTACTAGATTCCTTCACTCTGTGATTTGCCTTTACATCCACTCGTCCACTCCTTGATACATGTGACCCCATATACTTAAAACTCTCAACTTCAAGCAAATCTTCATTCACTCTTACATTCAATCTGCCAACATTAACACTTCTCGTGCATCTCATGACTTTACTTTTACCAATATTCACCAGCAACTTCCTTCTTTCAAACACGCTAATAAACTCAGTCACCAAATAATTCAATTAATTTTCAGTATCAGCTACCAGTACTGTATCATCCGCAAATAGCAACTGACTCAAGTTCCACAACCCTCCCTCCTCACCCACTAGTCCAAGCCTCTGTCTAATACTCTTCCATTTACTTCCCTCACCACTCCATCCATATACACATTAAACAACCATGGCGACATTACACAACCTTGACGTAACCCAACATTCATCTCAAACCAATCACTCATACCATTCCAAACTCTCACGCATGCTCTACTAATCATGTAAAAACTCTTCACCGCATTGAACAAACTTCCACATATTCCACATGCACACGCTGTGACCACTGTGTGTTGTTGATGGAGTATATCATTGAAGATATTCTTCCTGGGAGTAGAGGCACTGAGGACATGAGGAGGAACTATCCGAAAGAAAATTACATCAAAATGAATGAGCATTTTGCAGTTATTGACTGGAGAACCTTATTTTACAACAAATCTGTACAAGAAATGTATGACATCTTTTGTGAGAAATATGGGAAGATAGTAGATTGCTGCATATCTGTCACCAAAGTAGGTGTAATTCATGCCAGAGAGAAATGGTTCGATAATGGGTGTAAAAGAGCTAAGGAGTGGAGAGACAAATGCTGGAAAAGGTATAGGAGGAGAAAAAACATAAATGCCTGGCAAACCTACAAAAGAGCAAGAAATGACTACCTAAGTAAAAGGAGAGAGGCAGAGAGAGACTATGAGAGGGACATCACCAGGAAGGCTAAAGAAAATCCCAAGCTTTTCCACAGCTTTATCAGAGGAAAACTGAAGGTAAAAGAACAGGTTTTAAGGCTAAAGAGAGCGGATGGAAGCATCACTGAGACGGATGAAGAGATCTGCAAAGAATTGAACAAGGAGTTTCAGTCAGTATTTACAGTAGAAAATACCCCACCCCCTCAGATTGCAGTGATAGAAGCTCAAGGGCCGGTATTAGAGAACATCAACCTTACAGCCACAGAGGTATGCAAAGCGCTGATGGATTTAGATGTTCATAAAGCTACAGGTCCTGATGACATATCCCCTCATGTGCTTAAAAAATGCACAAACTCAATATCAGTGGCACTAAGTATCATATTTAAAAAGTCACTGGAGTCAGGGGAGATTCCAAGATGCTGGAAACAAGCAAATGTGATACCTATCTTCAAAAAGGGAAGGAGGGATACGGCTCTGAACTTTAGACCAGTTTCCTTGACCAGCATAGTTTGCAAAGTTATGGAGAAACTACTAAGGAAACATATCTCTCTTCACTTGGAATCCTTCAACTTTTTGTCAGTGAGGCAACATGGCTTCAGAGAAGGTAGATCAACAGTAACAAACTTATTAGAATTTTATGTTGAGGTAAGCCAAATCTTACAGGAAAGAGAGGGCTGGGCAGATTGCATATTCCTAGACTTCCAGAAAGCGTTTGACACTGTTCCACATGGGAGACTTATTAGGAAGCTGCAATCAATGGCTAGAATAGGTGGAAATGTTTTGGAATGGATAAAAACTTACTTAGAAGGAAGGGAACAGAGGGTTAGAGTAAGACACTCAGTGTCTGAATGGAGAAGAGTTAGTAGTGGAGTTCCACAGGGTTCAGTTTTAGGGCCACTTTTGTTCCTTGTATATGTAAATGACCTACCAGAGTCTGTAAATTCATTCATGAATATGTTTGCAGATGATGCAAAGATTGTGAAGAAAGTAAAAAACGAGAACAATGGTAGAGAACTTCAGGAGGATCTAAATAATCTGCATGAGTGGTCAGAAAAGTGGCTAATGAAATTCAATACTTCAAAATGTAAGGTAATGAGAATGGGTACAAGTGCAAGAAGGCCCAAGCTTGACTACTCGGTGGCTGGAGTACAACTTCAAGAGACAGAAAATGAGAGAGATCTAGGAGTAAACATACTGGCAGATTTGTCTCCAGAAATACATATAAATGGCATAGTAAGGGCAGCATCTGCATTCTTATCGAATGTAAGGGTAGCCTTCAGGCACATGGACAAGGAAATGTTCAGAAATATTTATGTAACCTATGTGAGGCCAAAACTCGAATATGCAGCCCCCTTTTGGAATCCGCACTTGAAAAAGCACATAGCTAAGCTTGAAAAAGTTCAAAGACATGCCACGAAACTGGTGCCAGAAATACGCAATCTCAGTTATGATGAGAGGCTGAGGGAATTAGACTTACCATCACTCGAAGCTAGAAGAGTGAGGGGGGATATGGTGACAGTCTTTAAATTCCTTCATGGTTATGATAGAGTGGATAGGGATCTATATTTTGATATGGCTGGCTCTAGAACTAGAGGTCATAGTTTGAAGCTTCGTAAGAAAGCTTCCTTGCAGGATATACTTTTTCAGTGTAAGAGTAGTTGATAATTGGAATTGGCTAAGCGAGGAGGTAGTTAATGCTATCTCAATCCATAGTTTTAAGGACAGGTATGATAAGTATCACTAAGTATAAAATGGAAGCGATCAGGAGACGGGAAGATACGAGCTTTGGGCTCTTTCCCGTAAACACAATTAGGTAATCACAGAGAGAGAGAGAGAGAGAGAGAGAGAGAGGAGAGAGAGAGAGAGAGAGAGAGAGAGAGAGAGAGAGAGAGAGAGAGGAAAACAAATACAAAATGCTAACATGCTTTTGGAAGTAACAAAAAGCCATCACTAAGTGTATATATACGTCAATACGACTAAAATTTTGGCATCTTTTGTCTCCACTACTTGTGAATGTTCAGAATATTTGAGATCCCGGTACTATGGAAGCTTCCTTTTTTATTATTATCATTATTAGTAGTATTACAAGCGAAAGCAGCGATACATTGGCATAAAACATCTCAACCAACTACATTTCGGGTGAAAAATCTAGAGGAATAACCGGATAGAGGGGCTTTTCTATGTGGTTTTTATAAAAACTAGCTCAGCACACGGCAACTCCCCTAAACTTTCTTTTCGTTTTACAGCCAATACCAACCACCAAGTTCTTTCTATGCAAAAATGCTAGTAAAAAAAACTAGATGGCTAAAACCTGATATTAATCTAGATTGTCCATATATATATATATATATATATATATATATATATATATATATATATATATATATATATATATATATATATATATATATATATATATATATATATATATATATATATATATATATATTTTTTTTTTTTTGAGGACAGGCAAGTTTATAATTAATTCATTTTATAAATTTGATCTTTTATTTCTTCATTAACTTCTGACGTATGTATGTACGCATGCTCTGGATGTTTAATATATAGGAATAGCATCTGAGAGGACTGGTTAATTTACATACGTCTCACAACAACATGCCTCCAATATATCCGTTGAAGAGTGTACAAAGAGAGCACTACCCATAAGGCGGTGATTCTTAACCAGGGGTGCGAGGCCGGTTCCTAGGGGGTGCGAGGATGCCTATGAATAATTAAAGCAAAATATATTTTTATATACGCGTTATATTTTTCCTAAAAAAAAAAAAAAAAACTTTTTGCTTCAGCAGTGTTCTGAGATAGAGATAAACCTAAAGTTCTAAACCTAATTTCCTAATGATGTGGCAAAGTTGCAACAGACTCGAGTACAGGGTACACGTGTGTGATTTGGATGGACGAGGAAGGGACTCGTTTTATTAATATGTACTCTGGATTTTTGTCATGAAAAAAAAAATGTAAGCTATTTGAATGAAGATTAAATAAAAATAGAACGTGGTTTTGTTATTAATACACATCACATCAACTTTGTATTTTTAGCATTTTTTTTTTTATTTCAGCAATCGGTTGGGGGGTGCGAAAACTGACTGCTGATTTGAAAGGGGTGCATATACTGAAAAATGTTAAGAACCACTGCCATAGAGGTAACAAATCTCTTCGTCGGAAATTATTTTTGAGAAAAGGTTTCTCGAAGATATGGTATGACTGGTTTCGAAAGCCACGACTACCCATCGTCAGGCACTAAAATACACACCGATGAAGATAACTTTCTTGAAAAACTTACTACTTTCCCAGATACTAAGTACTTGTCCAGAGATGCTCTTCCTGTACAAGATTTCTTGTACAAGCATCAAGGAACAGTAAGACTTAAACACTAGTTGCTGAACACTTGCTCTACGTAAAGGATCTGGTCCTAATGGCAGCATTGCTACCGAACCACTGTCTCGCGAGAAAACATTAATACTGCAGTTGCATCGATAAAGTTTATAACAGAAAAGAACTTCATACACAACACCCAGTTTCGATCCCAGCGACTTAACGGCAAGGAATAAGTTCCCTAAAAGATTATTGAGGTGTCCTAAGTCGGTCATGGAAATGTTATAAATTATCATGCATAATGGAAACTTCTTGCACGTCTGCATAAAGCCATAATACACATTGGCACTATAGAAGCAAAACAGATTCATACAGATTCAGCTTAACGGAACGCGAAAAGAAGAAGAAGAAGAAGACCATAGAGAGAACACGCCTTTTCTATTGCGTCATAAACACTAAATACGCCAAGATTAGGATACAGAAGAATCCACAAAGGACAAAACTTGTATTTTTCTACGCCAGTAATGCTCATTATGGCCACATAAAGTCGTATAAAGGAATAAAACAGAAAAAAATTGACACAACAGAGACTAATACTCCTTTTTCGTGGCACCACAGATGCTCGCATAAACAATAAGAAAATATGGCACTAAAAGCTAACATCAATGACAGATAGGTACCGCAGATATTCAGTACGCAATCATAAGAAAAAATATAAAGGTTGAACAGAGAACAAAACTCCTCTCTCGTGGCGCCACAGATGCAAAGGACGTCCACGTAAGAATTAAAAAAAAAAATAGCTGACATCATAGATCTCAAAATTCCTTCTTCGAAGCACTACAGCTACAGTACTTGGTACGTCCGGAGAGAGAGAGAGGAGAGAGAGAGAGAGAGAGAGAGAGAGAGAGAGGAGAGAG